>JARPMJ010004513.1:0-75263 GCA_033366665.1 Phoxinus dragarum
TGTAAGAGGCCCATCACATGGATGTGACTATTGTGAGTCAACGTTATAGCGCCACCAACTGGCAGCAGGAAGTGTGAGGGAGGGAGGGCACACACACAGACAGCCCCCCCTTTTCTGTGTGTGTTTGGAGGGGAGCAGAAAGACTCACACTGATACAAGCTCTAAAGCAGACTTCTTCTCGACAGTCAAAGCGGGGGTTACGTTATTGCCCGTCGTGCACAGGAACCCGAAAGGCAACAGGGGTGGCGGCTTTTATATATATATATATATATATATATATATATATATATATATATATATATATATTATATATATATATAAATATAGCTGCAAGCAGCGATGGAGGGCCCAAGCCGGTGGCAGCGCCAGCCCGGTGCCTTTAGTGCAGTGCTTCTCAAATAGTGGAGCGCGACCCCCTAGGGGGGCTCGGAGCGATGCCAGGGGGGGCGCGCGAGACCCCGAAGAACATGCTTTTTCAGGAAGTGGTTATTTTTTGCACCGAACAAGAGTACAGAGCAGGAGATATGAAGTGTAGATAACAAACAACATGGAAAAATATTTAACAGGGATGAAAAGAAAGGCGGAGAGACGGAGATAACGAGACAAACGTAAGTCTCCCGAAAGCTAAGACAAGGAAATATGACGAAGCGTATGTTGCGCTTGGCTTCACCGTGACTACGGTGGGAGACGAAGAAAGACCAGTATGTTTACTGTGTCTAAAAATATTGGCAGCGGACAGCATGAAGCCAAATAAATTAAGGCGTCACTTAAAGACATTACACCCCAATCACGCTGATAAGCCACTTGAGTTTTTTCAGCGAAAACGTGCAGAATATTGCCAACAATCGTCTCGCTTTGTGAATGCTACTTCAGTAAACCAGCGAGCACTGTTAGCATCATATAAGGTGGCGTACCAAATTGCTCAGTTCAAAAAACCCCACTCCATAGCAGAGGAGCTGATACTGCCTGCAGCATTAGACATGGTCTCTGTCATGCTGGATGACGCAAGTGCTGTAAAAATAAAAACTATCCCTCTGTCCAATGACACTGTCGCCAGACGTATAAATGACATTGCTAACGATCTTAAAGAACAGCTGGTAGATAAACTCAAAGACAAACGTTTTTGCCTTACAGTTCGATGAAGCAACTGACAGCAACAAAGACTGTTTGTTTATTGCTTATGTGCGTTTTGACGTTACAAACTCCCTGTGTGAGGATCTACTTTTTTGTAAATATGTCAGAGACAGAGCCACAGCTGAAGAGCTATACAAAATGCTGGACTGCTTCCTGACTGAAAATGGGCTAAAGTGGGAGAACTGCATTGGTGTTTGCAGTGATGGTGCACAGACCATGGCAGGGATGAGAAAAGGACTTCGGGCACTCATCAAGAAGGTCTCACCTAATGCTGAGTGGACACACTGTGTTATACACAGAGAAGCACTGGCATCAAGGCACCTTTCCTCTGAATTAAGTGAGGTTATGACTGACATTGTAGGTGTAGTCAATTTTATAAAGACCAGACCACTAAAAACAAGAGTCTTCTCTGCTATCTGTGAGGAGATGGGAGCTGAACATCAAGCTGTGCTGTTTCACAGTGAAGCAAGGTGGCTGTCACGAGGAAAAGTCTTGTCCCGAGTTTTTGAGCTCAGAGAGCAGATAAGAATGTTTTTGGAGCAGGAGCACAAGAACGACCTCGCAGAAAAATTTTGTGATGAGAACTTCCTGGCAAAACTTGCGTACATGAGTGACATATTTGGAAAGCTAAATTAACTAAATCTACAACTTCAAGGGAAAGATAAACACCTGCCTCAGGTCACAGACAAGATCAGCTCTTTCACTCGAAAGCTTACAATGTGGGGCAGGCGACTTGATGAAGGAAAAAACTGATTCATTCGAGAACCTGCATGAATTTGTTGACACTACTGACTATGATGCCACCTCAGTGATTCCATATATTAAGGAGCATATTTCATCACTTATAGGATTCTTTAAAAAGTACTTCCCTGAAAACAGTTCCCAATATGACTGGGTGAGAGATCCTTTCAATGCACCAGCTCCAACTGTTTTCAGCTCTGCAGAGGAGGACCAGTTCATTGATATGTCGTCTGACTCGACATTGAGACTGAGGTTCACATCACAGACACTGAGTGAATTCTGGCTGAGTGTAGAGAGGCAGTATCCTCTCTTAGGGCAGAGGGCCATGGGCATTCTCCTTCCTTTTGCAACGTCGTATCTTTGTGAGATTGGCTTCTCTGCTGTTGCTGCACTGAAGACCAAGTACAGGTCCCAGCTAAACATTGAACAGGAGCTGAGAGTTGCAGTATCATGCTTCAAACCCCGCTTCGAAAAGCTGTGCGCTGCAAAACGTGCTCATTGTAGCCATTAATCCTGACTTCCTCGTTTTGATATAAAAAATAAAAAAAATCTGCACAAATTGTTTTATTCATTTTGTTTTATAGGTCAAAGTGTTTTAAATATTGTGTTCCTGAGTTAATGTTGCTGATCAATTTGAATGTATTATTATTGATTATATTTAATTTTATTTTCAAAAATGGTTTTATTTATTTTTGTTTTTTAGGTCAAAGTGTTTGAGAGTTAATGTTGCTGATCAATTTGAATGTATTATTATTTATTGATTATATTTAATTTTATTTTCAAAAATGGTTTTATTCATTTTTGTTTTATAGGTCAAAGTGTTTTAAATATTGTGTTCCTGAGTTAATGTTGCTGATCAATTTGAATGTATTATTATTTATTATATTTAATTTTATTTTCAAAAATGGTTATTTATTTTTGTTTTATAGGTCAAAGTGTTTTAAATATTGTGTTCATGAGTTAATGTTGCTGATCAATTTGAATGTATTATTATTTATTGATTATATTTAATTTTATTTTCAAAAATGGTTTTATTCATTTTTGTTTTATAGGTCAAAGTGTTTTAAATATTGTGTTCCTGAGTTAATGTTGCTGATCAATTTGAATGTATTATTATTGATTATATTTAATTTTATTTTCAAAAATGGTTTTATTTATTTTTGTTTTATAGGTCAAAGTGTTTGAGAGTTAATGTTGCTGATCAATTTGATTTTTTTACATTTATTTATTGATTATATATTTTAATTTCTGGCAAATTTATGCACTTTAAGCCTTTCTTTGTTACAGACTAAAAAACAATGTTAATAAAGTTATTCTTTGTTTTAAGTTGATCTATATTTCTTTCTTTTTTCTTTTTTCTTTAATGTTAATAAGGATACAATGTTATGCAGAGGTGTACTTATAACAATTTTATAGACAAATTATACTATTTACAGTCGCGGCGGAGAGTTGGGGGGCGCAAAATGTTAACTTCTTCCTGGGGGGGGGGGGCGTAACAGAAAATAATTGAGAAGCACTGCTTTAGTGTAACTGTGGCGGTGCCACCGGCTTGGGCCCGTAATCGCTGCTTGCAGCTATTTTTTTTTTTTTTTTTTTTTTTTTAAATGTCACTTTAGACAATTCATTGCTTTTTAACAAATTAGAATTTCTTTTGCATCAAAACCTCTAAATCTACCTTTTTGGGACAAGACATAGTAAATAGTTGAAAAATCACTAAAGATGTAAATAGAAACACTGAAAAAGATTAGAGCACAATCATTTCAAAACTAAACAGTAGACAAACCTCTTTACACCAAAGGTCGAATGAGATCTGCGATTATTTGCAAATCCCACCCCATTTCTCTGCAGTCACCCTTCTGCCCTGTCTGAATAAAGGCAAATTTATTGCGCAACTCATATTGTTACCACGCTCAAAACAGTGTATCCATTCCTGGACATTGATCAAATGCAATCATAGAGAGGAAAATAGGACCCATCAGGTCGCAGTCAGAACTGGGTAAATAAACCAGAAAAGGATGAACATAAGGTGACGTAACAAATACTCAAAATTCTGTGACTAAACATCTAAATCTTTATTCTCAACATCTGGGGAGTCTGAACGCATGAATGAGCTGGAGAGATCATCTCTTCTTTGAACTTACAAGCCTCAGCTCAAGTTAGAACACAGGAATGAAAGACATTCAGATTTGTAACTTCACTTCCTGACACACTAGGTAGATCAGCAACTTCTAATGAATACACCTTACTTCTACCCAGCTAACAGTTGTTATAAGAACTCTCCAAATATTTAGTGTTGGTTCTGGGAATGTAAAGAAATGTCACATTTTCTTGACGTTAGAGGAACGGGTTTTAAAAAAGGGATGATGTTCCACAAATGCTCTTTCAACCTAATTTTGATTAACAATTTAATTTTGTAGGAAAATAGAAATGTCTGATGTAGTGTGAAGTTCTGGAAACATTTTCAAGCATTCAAACACCTGCTGTGAACAAGCACCGAAAGAAATAGAAATGAACAACTCTCTTCAACCACAGTCTTAGATGAAATCACCTCTGCTGAGATTTAATGTCTTCTCTTCAGGTGCACACTCTTCACAGCAATCAGTGAAGTTGATAATACTGTCTGACCAGATTTATTTATGTCAGACAATTACAAAGTTCGAGAATTAGGGTTTAGAGAAATTAATATATACTTTAGTTGAGCTCTAGACTTTTTTTAAAGTTACTTTTTTTTTTCAGTCATTGGTGTTTTCAGAAAACATTTCTGCATTAAGCAACAAGTTTTTTGCACTGAAATTCTCAGACCATTTGTAAACCATCTGGATTCCACTTTTGATTTTTAATATTTACTTTATTTTTTCATTGTCATTTGTTATGATCATGACACATGGACATGAGGTACATTTGTGGCAGGATGGTCAATATGATTTACAGCAGTATGTCACTTCCAGATACTTATGAACACCCACACATGGATCAGAGAAGACCGAATTTGAAGCATTTAGATGACAAGACTTCTTCCCATCACACCTTAAAAAAAAAAAAAAGAATTAGAAAAGAAATTGTCTATTAGCTCCTATATCATTCTATAGTCTCAATTTAAACTAGTCAATATTTTTTGTCCACATACCAAGTAGTTATTTGACAGGATAATAAACGATCTCAAATGTACATTGTCCCTTTAATGTATAGCGTTTAAAATAAATAGCTGAAGATAGTGACACCTAAAGTCTAAAGTGACTGTAGATGAAGTACCTGGGAACGCAGGCTGCTGGTCTGAGAAGAGTAACAGTCTGATGCGGTTGCACATTTATGAGGGCAGGTTACGAGATCTCGTCTTCCATAATTGGCATGATGAACATGTATAACACCTTTACCTTTTGATACAGACATTTGATGACAATTTCCTGAGTGATTGTTTCTATTGTAGACATGAGGCTCTACACTAATCTCAGCATAGTTAAAGAACACACAGAAAGAGGAGAACTTACCACACTTAATGACGCTTTTCTTATTTTCACAGGTTACACTTCTTTCTTTTTTTGGGGGGTGGAAGGGGAACAGAGGTCAGACATACAGCAACTACCAGTACAAGATATTCAAACATTTTTACTCATTTGCTACACCTTAAATCATAAAATATTCAGCTTCAAAATGTACAATGGAAATTCTACTTACTTGCTGGGAGACAGTCATAAGACAGATCCAGGTATTTATAAGTCCCAACACAAGGATCAGAGAAAACCGAGTTCACTGCAGGAACAGTACAGCTCTTACTTCCATCACACCTGATTCGTGGACAGACAATGACAAGTACTTAATAGCTTTAATATACAGATCATATGAATCTTATGCCTAATAAACTGAAAATTGCTAATTTTTCCTATGCTAGAAGTTAAACCTACCGATCAGACATTATAGAGAGGGACGCTGCAGCGCTGCATTGTGTATTTGAGATCTGATTAGCTGGTTTCCCACTAATGCACGTTTTGCAATTAGTCCGCCCATAGTTGGCTTTATTGATCTTTATGAAATTCAGATCTATTGTTTAAAGGAAAGAAAAAACAGAATTGTGGTAGTTTGAAGCAGATTCCATGTGGTTGGAGACACCAAGGCTCTATATCCACTCATGATATTGTAGTATTTATGGAACAAAAAGCCAAAAATAAAACTTAAAAATTACCACATTTCAGACACGCAGAGTCTCCTTCACAGACCACCATTTTTTTTGCGTCTGCATCTGCAGAGAGGAAACGGAAGTAAGATAAAGTAGTACATAAACGTTCTGCATTTGGAAGTTTTGATTTAATCAGACTAAACATGTATTAGTCAGTATTGCCTTACCATGTTGATACAGAAACAGCAGCACTGAAAATCCAATAAAACAAGTTAAAACATTTGATATCATGCAAGATGAATTGTCTCTAAATTAGTACTTACAAGTGATCCAGCTTAGCTTTTGCACCAGCATGTTGAGTGTGTGAACAGAAGGAAAGCCCTGGGATTATTTTAAAGGGACACATGAGCACACAGTATTTATAACTAGAACAAGATTCCAAAAGACTAATGTTTTCACTCTCAAATTATTGTTGTAAAGATCTGAATTCCATTACAACATTATATTGTTATATTTACCATGGTTTAATCCAAGTGTAATGTATTGAAAATAAACAAATACAGAAATAAACAATACATGACTATGACTTGTGGAGCATAAACATGAGACTCACCAAACAGCAGTTACAAGAAACAAAGCTTGACAAGACACTATGGAAACATGATCTATGTATACACTAGGACTAATGACATAACAAGACACACCTGAAAGTAATCAACACAATGAACCAATGGGAAGACGCAACTGAATACCACATGACAAGACCCTAAACCAATGAGAACAAGACATGGCAAAGGAACCAGGGCTGAATCCGAAATCGCCCCCTAAACCCTCATTCACTATTATCTATGTTACTAATAATGTTCACTTGAATGATTCAATGAAAAGGAGTGAGTGAATTCGGACAGCCTTTGAGGGTCCATCAGTTGTACACTCGTTAATGCAGTGCGATGTGCGACTGAATAAGTGCACTCAATTACATCCACTATGGTATCGGACACCACTACAAATGGCTGTCCCTTCACATAACGCCCTATTTGAGGGTATGAGGGCGATTTCGGATTCAGTCAGGGTGCGTCTCAATCAGCTCCAGAGTCCATAACTAAACAGAAGGTCCATGAAAACTAAAACAAACAAAACATAATGGTGACGATTTATACTTTTATTTCATTCTTTATGTATAATTGAATTTTTTTCCTCATTTATTTATTTGTTCATTTATTTATGTATGTCCACTTATTTCCACATTTATTTATGTACAGTATATTTGTATTTATGTCTACATTTATTTCCACATTTATTTATTTCTAAATGTCTTTGTCTGTATGGTAATGAGGGGGGCGTGTTTTACCTCAGACATAGCAATCGATCACAGAGTGGCAGTGCTGAAGCTTTGAGGTCACCTCATGGTGTGACCAAACGAAACGCAAGAGATTTGTGGACGTGCTTTTGCAAGTCACACAGGGAATGGATGACTGAGAGATGGGAAATATGGCCAAGATCCGATATCACGGTTTAAAGTCAAGTCAGTCAAGTCACCATCATTTATATACTGTAGCACTTTTAACAATATGGACTGTATTTCTTTATTTATTCATTTGTCAGCTATGGAATTATATAGAAAAGTAGCATTTCCATGCAACCCAGAAGAAACACCCCATCTGCCCAGACTGTTGCTTAAGCTCCAGCTCTTTCAGCCAAATGTTTCTTTGTGTCTCAAGGCAATTCTGACATGTAAGAGCTGACTCTGGTAACGCTGTTTACACAATTGACCGTTCGCAAAGACCCGCCCCCTTTAGTTACTGTTGCTATGTCCGACAAGCCACGCCGCTCTCACACCAACCCGATCACACCAAATGCGTCTATATAGCACGCAGTGTGTTTATTGTGTAATATATACGCGAAAATTAGTTTTTACGTGCATAGTATACGCATGGATAGAACATGGGTAGGTTCAGGGTGGGGTGGGGTGTGTGTGTATTATACGCTTGGGTAGGATTAGTGGTGTGGGGGTGCGTGTGTATATCGCGCAATTAAATGCGTATCACTCTAAAAAATGATGTGTTGGATTTACTTAAAATATATATGCACCAGTTTTGCATCACACTTTTTAAGTAATCCCAACTTGGAATAATTTTACTTAAACTTAACAAGAAAACCTTTGTTAAATGTACTTGAATATTTGAGTTCACGCAACATTCTTTACTTAAAAATATAAGTACATGTAACAAAGGTTTTCTTGTTAATTTTAAGTAAAATTATTCCAAGTTGGGATTACTTAAAAAGTGTGACGCAAAAATGGTGCATATACATTTTAAGTAAATCCAACACAGTGCAGGCCATGTGAGATCAAAACAAATCTTAGTTGTGTTAACTTAACATTTAAGCTAATTTATATATCAAAATAAGACAAAGATTTTAGAGATATTGGTCTGCTTACTGGACTGCTCCAGTACATTCAATGTCTTAAAATAAATTAAACATGCAAATCACACACAATAAAGCATTTAAATGTATTTTTTTTGCCACAGGCTGCACAGCCTTAAAAAACATCATGAAATGTAGAACAAAATGTGGCAAATCGACAGTTGGAAAGTTCACTTCCAACAGGTCACTTTTTCACCCTTTGCAACAATTCTTAAAAGATTTACATTTTTCCAACATTTACTTTTGGAACATGCAACAAACTTCTTAAAGGACAAGTTCGGTATTTTACACTTAAAGCCCTGTTCTCAGATCGTTTTCTGATGAAATAGAACGGTTAAGTTTAAAATTTGAACAGATGCTGCTGTCCCGAGAATTTTCGGTTTCTTTGGTAGCATCCCCCCACCTCCACAATGGCTGCATAGGTGCACTGGAACAATCCTTCCTAAAACGCATTAAACTTTCGTTTACAAAGACGTGAAACTCAGCGAGTGGTCAGGGGTGTTCACTGATATGCTCACACAAAAATCGCTGCAAAATATGCTTTCCAACAGGTTTTATCGTAACCAAATAGTGACTGACGAAATGGGGGTTTTATTTCGCTAGAGAGCCCTATCACCTTCGAGTTATTAGAAAACGAGCCAACGGTATGAAAATACCATGGGTCTGTGGAATTTGCATCGCAAACTCCACCCCCACCGCCTGGGTATAAAAGGAGCCACGAGAGCAATCCCGCATTATGTTTCTGCTTCGGAGCCGAAGTGTTTATGTGCTTCTCTTCGCCTTCTCAAGAGCAACGAGAGTCTTTCTCAGTCGTATTGGTGTGACGGCGCGTTTCAGCGGGTTCACGGTCCTACTGTCTGTGCAGAGATTTGCATGTGGCTCGTGTTCTCCCCTGTGCGCTTCATCACTGCTAAGAGAGCTTTCTCTTCTAAAAGAGCTGCACGGGCACGTCTTTTTCAAGATGTCTCGTCCGTGTGTTTCTGGATGTGGGCACATGATCCATCCGCCTGACGGTCACAAGCGCTGTCTAGTGTGTTTGGGCTTCAATCACACTCAGACAGTGCTCGTGGATGAGTCATGTTCTCATTGCGGGAACATGGCCATGGCGATGTTCAGATCAAAACTCAATGACCTCTGTGAGGGTAGAGTCTCCTCTGCCACACCCTACACTATCTCTATCTCGAGAGGGGATACTTTGGCTGGTGGCCAGGGTGATCTGAGGGCTACTTAAAGAAAAAACTGGCTCTAGAGATAGAGTTGCTTCAAAACAAACTTTAGCGTAAGAGCTAATAGACGTTCACACAGCGAGGAACAGGATGGAGGATCAAGAGGCGGCCGCAGCAGCAGAGGAACTCCGCATTGGGAACATCTTTAATCGTGACCTGCTGTGAATATAGGCAAGGCAAGGCAAGGCAAGGCAAGTTTATTTATATAGCACATTTCATACACAGTGGCAATTCAAAGTGCTTTACATAGAAGAAAATTGAAATAATTACATAAATAATAAAAGAAATAAGAATAATTAAAACAGTTTAGAAAATAAAATACAGTGCAAACAGTCGGACGAACAGTGGCACAGTGCTCATTCAGTAAATGCAAAGCTAAGCAGTGGTAATTCAAAGTGCTTTACATAGAAGAAATTAAAATAATCAAAATAAATAAGAATAATTAAAACCCTATCTGAGATGGAAGTGATTGAGCAGGTTTGCGGTGCCACTGGACCTACAATCCAGGGATGTCCTCTGCTGGGGTGGTGTCCCCCCCACAGAGCACGTTTCACTTTTGCTGTTTTAAACAAACAGCGAACCTCTTTACTCTCCGTAGTATAGATAATCTTCACTCGCCTTGTCGGAGTGAAGCTCTCCCGTTCCCCTTCAAAATCTCTTCCAATCAGACAGCCCTAAAAATGTATAAAATCTTCCTGAATCACAGTTTGTAAAATAAAATAATAAAATACAGTGCTAACAGTCGGACATATTTTACATCAACCGGTATCTTTCTTTTAAAAGGATCTTCTTACGACTTACATGTATCAACTTTCTTTTCTCTTTCAATCTTCTTACGACTTCCATCTATCAACTTTCTTTTCTCTTTCAATCTTCTTACCATCTATCAACTTTCTTTTCTCTTTCAATCTTCTTACGACTTACATCTATCAACTTTCTTTTCTCTTTCAATCTTCTTACGACTTCCATCTATCAACTTTCTTTTCTCTTTCAATCTTCTTACCATCTATCAACTTTCTTTTCTCTTTCATTTACTTGCACATTCATTCTTTTCACTTTCCTTAGCCCTGCATTCATATTCTTAGTTCTTTCTCAGACGAAAACTTTAATATCGTCATTCAAATACTGTTCTACAATGCTCATTCAGTAAATGCAAAGCTAAACAGATGTGTTTTGAGTCTGGATTTGAATGTGGCTACTGTAGGAGCACACCTGATCTCTTCTGGAAGCTGGTTCAAGCTGCGGCTGGCATAATAGCTAAAAGCGGACTCTCCTTGCTTTGAGTGAACCCTTGGTATTTCTAGTTGATGTGATCCTAATGATCTGAGTGATCTGTTGGGTTTATATTCAGTGAGCCATATCTGCAATGTATTGAGGTCCTAGGCCATTAAATGATTTATATACCAGTAATAATACTTTAAAATCAATTCTAAATGTGACTGGGAGCCAGTGTAAAGACCTGAGGACTGGTGTGATGTGGTTCAAATTTTCTGGTTCTGCTCAGGATCCTGGCGGGCAGCGTTCTGTACGAGCTGCAACTGTCTTATGGTCTTTTTGGGAAGGCCAGTAAGGAGTCCATTACAATAATCCACCCTGCTGGTGATGAAAGCATGCACAAGTTTTTCTAAGTCCTGACTGGAAACAAAGCATCTAATTCTTGCAATATTTTTTAGATGATAGTACGCTGATTTAGTTATTGCTTTGACATGACTACTGAAGCTAAGGTCTGACTCTAGAGACACACCCAAGATTCCTGACTTGATTTTTAGTTGTTTGACCTCTAGAGTGAAGGTATGCATTCACCTTGAGAACTTCATCTTTGTTTCCAAACGCAATGACTTCAGTTTTGTCTTTGTTTAACTGAAGAAAGTTTTGGCGCATCCAACTGTTTACTTCATCAATGCATTGGAACAGGGAGTCAATGGGGCTGTAATCGTTAGGCGATAGGGCTAAGTAGATCTGTGTGTCGTCTGCATAGCTGTGGTAAGAGATTTGGTTCTTTCTCATTATTTGGCTCATTGGAAGCATGTACAGGTTGAATAGGAGTGGCGCAAGAATTGAGCCTTGAGGAACTCCGCATGTCATGGATGTCCACTCAGACTTATGGTCTCCTATACTCACATAATAACCTCTCGCTTCTAAGTATGACCTGAACCATTTTAGGACTATCCCAGAAAGCCCCACCCAGTTTTCCAGCCTGTCAAGAAGTATGTTGTGATCAACAGTGTCAAAAGCAGCACTGAGGTCGAGTAGCACCAGCACTGATAATTTGCCTGTATCAGTATTTAAGCGAATATCGTTCATTATCTTTATGAGCGCCGTCTCTGTGCTGTGATGCGATCGGAAACCAGATTGAAAATTGTCAAAGTATCCATTCGAGCTTAAGAATTTGTTCAGCTGATTGAAAACAACTTTTTCAATGATCTTGCCAATGAAAGGAATATTTGAGATCGGTCTATAATTGCTTAATATAGTCTTATCCAGATAGCTCTTTTTCAGGAGGGGTTTGACAACTGCAGTTTTCAGGGAGTTTGGAAAACTTCCAGAGAGAAGTGAGGCATTTACCACTTCTAGGAGATCTGCTTCTAAGCTGTTTAACACACTTTTGAAGAAAGATGTGGGAAGAGCGTCAAGGGCGCAGGTTGATGTTTTAAGGTGCTGTACGGTTTCTTCTAAAATTTTGCCATCAATTTCTTTTAAATCAGACATAGTAACTACTTTCTCAGGTTGTGGTCTGATCTGTCTGACCCCAGTGCAACTCAAGGATGTGCTGATCAACTTTCTGATATTATTGATTTTCTCAGAGAAGAAAGAAGCAGACTCACTGCACTTGCTGTCTGAGAGCATTTCACTGGGAATCTGGCTCGGGGGGGTTTGATAATCTCTCAACAGTAGCAAAAAGAGTGCGTGTGTTGTTTAAAGCTGCAGTCCGTCGTTTTTCCTCTTTGTCGCCATCTCTGTTCGAAATCTGCAATTGCAGTTATTCGCGGAATTATTAACTGTGCGTGGGTAGTAAATCGGCATGAAACAGCGCGGATGAACACAATGTATTGAGGAGAACATGTCGCTGCCGCGTCGCTGTGGATACTGTACTGTCATCAGCAATGTCAGAGTATACTTTTTGAAAGTGTCAACATTAGAATTTTCATCGGAAAATGTCATCTGAACAAGTAAGTAACATTCACTTTTGTTCTGACCAAATTCGGGGGGTGGGGGGAAGCATTGCAGTAGCTATATCATGCTGATTAAATCTAAAGATTGCTTATATCACGTCAAAACGTGAAAAATATATATTTTCTGTAGCCACTCTGAAGTCCGAAGTCTTTGGGTTTTACAACTGGTGAATCTCCAGTTGTCACTGGTGATTGTCGCTTTAAACTTTCGGGATCCGCCATACCAAGTGCTAAGCTAAATCTCCACCTCCATCATCCACACACGCTAGCCGGGGACTCCTTCTCTATGTGTACAGAAGTGACGTAATGACGCAAAGACATGCTCAAAATTCCCGCGGAAATCCACCAGTACCACTGGAATTAAAATCATTATTACAAGCTTACCGTTTTGAATCGAGGTAAGGCAAGCAGATTGTTTTGAACACTGGCTGGTTAAGTTTTTTTTCAAAAATGTCTTTTTTTATATTTTTAAACCCAAAAAAGTGCCGGACTGCAGCTTTAAGTTGCTGTTAATAATATTTGAGAAGAAAGTCTGTCTAGCTTTGCCTAGTTCCATATTGAAAGCATGGATGGTGTCTTTGTAGATGTTATAGTGGACTACAAGTTTTGTCTTCCGCCACATGCGCTCTGCTTTTCTGCATTGTCTTTTCATATTTTGCACTGCTGTTGAGTTTCTCCAAGGTGCCTTTTGTCTACCACTCTTCCTGACTTTCACAGGAGCAATATCATCAATTACACTTTTAACTTTTGAGTTAAAAGAATCAAGGAGAAAATCAACAGAGTCAGCAGATATGCTTGGTGTTGAAGATATAGCCTTCATAAATAGTACACTAGTGTTCTCATTTAAGCATCTCTTCTTGACAGACACAGATCTAGCTTCAATGGCAGGAGAGATCAATATATCAAAGAAAATACAGAAATGATCAGACAGTGCTACATCCTTAATGACAATCGATGAAATGTTTAGACCCTTACTGATAAGTAAATTTAGAGTGTGTCCACGATTGTGTGTCGGTCCATGTACATGCTGAGTCAGATCAAAAGTTTTTAAAAGAGTTTTGATTTCTTTTGCCATATTGTTTTCTGCATTATCCATGTTAAAATCTCCAGCAATAGCAAAAGTCAAACTCTGAGGAAATGGTTGATAACAGTTCTGTAAAGTCCTCAGAAAAGGCTGAAGAGTATTTTGGAGGCCTGTAAACAATTATAAGTAAAATGCGTGGAGCACCTTTTAACACAATACCCAGATATTCGAAAGACGGGTAATTACCAAATGATATTCGCTTACATTGATAGACATCTTTAAAAAGAGCAGCTACTCCCCCACCTCTCCTACCCGCTCTGCAGACACTCATAAAAGTAAAGTTAGGAGGGGATGTTTCATTGAGGACAGTTGCACTGCAGTTGTCTTCTAGCCAAGTTTCATCTAGAAACATAAAATCCAGGTTGTATGTGGTTATTAAGTCATTGACTAGAAGTGATTTATTTTTAAGTGAGCAGATGTTTATGAGTGCTAACTTAACAGTCTTACTTTTTGTCCCCACGGCAGTCTTAGTTTGGCGTGTAATAGGCACCAGATTAGATGGGTTTGCTGTACGGTTTTTGAAGGCCTTAGACTTTCTATCATGTAATCAAACAGCAATAGAGAAAGATACAGGCACACAGGGTTCCCGCTTGTTCTGTAAACATTTGAGAAAGTTACTGTTATCATAGCGGGGACCCGGCACATATCAATGAGAGCTGGTATCAGTTGTTTTTGGTTCACCTCGAGCCGAAGGAGGAGGGTGTGAGCCCTGTCGTTGTGGCAGAGGCCGAAGAGCTCTCGCAGGAGGAGGGGGAGGGCGAGCGGGCTATATAGTGTGTAAACGCGTCGATGGAATCGACCGGAAGTAATGTAGCCTCGGTCGGTGACGTCAGCGGCGCGAGGCTATAAATAGATGAGCCGCAGATGCATCGTCATTTTTTCTTCAGAGACCTCTCTGTGTTTGGTGTGCAAGCATCTATTTTCTCTCTCTGCTACAGATCTTAGTGTTATTTAGCTTTATACCTGGCAGTGTGCAGATTTTCTCTCTTTCTCATCTCTTAACGATCTTAAAACACCCGTAACCCCAGTATTAGTGAGATTGTAAGAAAAAATTATGTGGATGTCGAAGTTCTCAAAAATGAAGTTTATTACAGCATAGCAGTGGCAAGGTACACACAGCACCTCGGGTTCACCGGCGTCAGAATGAACCCAGAACATCCAAATCCTAAACCTTTTATCCTGGTCTTAATGTAAATGAAGTTGCTCTTGTTGCAAAAGCTGTGGTCTGTATGCTAATTAAGTTGAGACACCCCATGGTCTGAGAAGATTCTCTGTGTCAAAGGTTAAGGTGATAAGATTGAAGTCCCTGTAATCAAGATGGTTCTCGATTGCCCGCTGTCGCTGCCACGCTATAGGTGACAACTGTGACTCTGTGATACTATTTACATATTACTGAGATTGGAAGGAATTGCCTCTATGATAAATAAGCTCTTTTAAGTGAAGCAACATTTATATATATATATATATATATATATATATATATATATATATATTGGAGTGGAAGTTGGATTGGAGCAGACTATAATTTCTTATATATTTAGAGATCTTTTATTTTACTAGGGGCATGTGGAAGACCTCCTTTACCTCCCTATTGAGTGCATTATATATATGATGAGTTCAGATGCAAAACCCTCTAAATCCGTCAGACTTCTTTTCTTTTAACTGTTTTTTATCAGACTCCTATGTTCATGTTCAGTAGTTTCATTTTAAAGGTAATGATAAGGTTATTAGTCAGTGAATACAATTATTAGGGCCAAAGCCTTGAAAAGGCGAAGGCCCTATTGTTTTTCTAAGGATTCTTCTTCTTCTTCTTCTTATTATTATTATATTACTACCTTTTGGGCACTTTTGGGGGCCTTAACGTGCTCAAAAACTCTTGAAACTGTGCACAAATGTCAGAACCCGTGGCCATTAGGGCCGGACTGAAGCTGGTTCCCGGGGCGTGGCAGGGGGGCGTGGCAGGGGGGCTCGGCAGCGTCCCCTGGAATGGGATTCAAAAACATGTCCATATATCAAACACGCTTGCATGTAATAATATGAAACTCGGTACACATATAGATCTCATCGGGCCGAACAACTTTCGTGCTCTAAGTTTTACGCCAGTCCAACAGGAAGTCGGCTATTATGGGTTGTATGGAAACGCATGTTCTGGCATTTGAAACACTTCTCCTAGAGAATTCATCCGATGACCACGAAACTCAGTCAGCATGAAGTCAAGACATTGAGGATGCTAAATTGCGGATGGATTTTTGATATCTCGAACGGTTTGGCCGTGGCGAGGAAACAAATTTATGATTATCAAGCCGAACAACTTTCTAATTTACAGTCATTAGCTCCGACCAACAGAAAGTCAGATATTGTGGTTTGAATGTGTATTTTCTCTCTCTCTGTCTCTCTGCAATTCTCTGTGTGTGTGTGTCTGTCTAAGTGGGGAGGGGAGGGGAGGGGGGAAGGTAGGATTACCACCTTTTTCTTTGCCTAAATTTGAGGCTTTGTCCCTCTCTACCGATGAATCACCTGTACATCACGGGGATTTGCGTTTGAAAGTACGTTTAGCTCGTTTACAGCTTGAGACGCAAGACCGAGCTCAAGCACGGAAGGATGAGTTGCAGCATCAGCTTGAATTGCATCGTATTGATGCGGAGATGAAGATGAAAATTAAAATGCGCCAGTTAGAGTTAGAGTCTGGTCGAGATGACGCAGAAAGATTTAAAAAATTTGCTGTAGAAAATGGACCGAGTTCTGAGGTTGAAGCTGCTGCATTAGTGTCAAATATTCCTGCGACACCTATAGTTAGCTCTTTACCTGTGTTATCGGATTCTCTTGATCATTCAACTTCGTTTAATGTAGCCAGAAATATTGTAATTGTTCCACCTTTTCGGGAGAAAGAGGTTGAAGCTTATTTTCAGGCATTTGAAAGAATAGCATCTGTTTTGAAGTGGCCAACAGAGGTCTGGTCGTTAATGTTACAATGTAAGTTAACCGGGAAAGCGCAAGAAGTTTGTGCATCTCTTCCGTTAGAGGAAAGTGTTCAATATGAGACCGTAAAAGGGGCGATTCTCCGTGCCTATGAGTTGGTCCCTGAACATTACCGACAACGTTTCCGCTCAACGAAAAAATTCACTTCTCAGACGTATGTCGAATTTGCCCGTGAGAAGGGTATACTTTTTGATCGATGGATAAAGGCGTGTAAAGTCGCGGATTATCAATCTTTGTGTGAACTTTTGCTCATTGAAGAGTTTAAGAATTGCGTTCCTGAGCGTACTGCTTTATATTTAAACGAACAAAAGGTTACTACTGTGCAGCAAGCAGCGGTCTTAGCAGACGAGTATGCACTCATTCATAAACCTGTGGTTGTAAAGCGTGCGAGTGATTTAGGATACACTTCACAAAGAGAGAATGAAGTTAATTCTTTTGACTCTAAAATTAGGCCTAGTCCATCTAGCCCGAAGATGCGTAAAGAGTGTGGTTATTGTCACAAGGTTGGACATATTATTGCTGAGTGTCGAATTTTGAAACGAAAGCATGAACGTCACGATTTTTCAGCTCAACCGCGCGGTTCAGTTTTAGTAAAAAGTGTGTCTCCACAGACCATGATGTCAGTAGTTCCTGATGAGTGTTTTCAGCCTTTCGTGTTTGACGGTTATGTATCATTGACTGGTTGTGTTGAGGATCAGAAAGCTGTGAAGATCTTGCGTGATACGGGAGGATCTCAGTCTTTTATATTGTCTGACATTTTACCTTTTTGTGCAAACTCCGAATGTGATACTAGCACTATCGTGCAGGGTATAGAAATGGGGTTCATCACTGTCCCTCTTCATCGCGTCTGGGTGACGTCTGAATTAGTTTCTGGATGTTTTAATGTAGCAGCTCGTTCTTCCCTACCTGTGAAAGGTATCGATTTTATTATGGGAAATGATCTGGCTGGAGGAAAAGTGATGCCAGTTGTGCATGTTACCAAAATCCCAGTTACTGATCAGCAACCAGATGCGCTCGCACAACACTTTCCAAATGTTTTTGCTTCTAGTGCAGTTACGACACGCGCTCAGGCGAAAAGTCTCGGTAAGGAGAATGAAGTGAATTTAAGTGAGTCTATCTTTGCAGATATTTTTGAGAAAAATGCTGTGGCAGAGCATGTGGAGGTAAATTCGATCCAAAAATCTGTTTGTCCCGATCCTGACGTATTTTTGCCTATTTCGTGCGAGGTTCTTACTGCCGCACAGAAAAGTGATCATACGTTAGAGAAATGTCGTTTAAGTGCTGACACTAAAAAGTCACTTTCGTTTAATCATCAGTTCTATTGGAACAACACTGTGTTAATGCGTAGCTGGAAGGCTCGATTATCAGATGATGAAAATTTGGATGATTGGAACGTGGTCCATCAGATTGTGGTACCCTCAAAATTTCGACAGCATATTTTAAGCTTGGCACATGATCATCCTTGGTCTGGGCACCTTGGAATAAATAAAACTTACCATCGGGTGCTTCAGCATTTTTTTTGGCCTGGGTTGAAAGCTGATGTGTCTCGATATTGTAAGTCTTGTCATGTGTGTCAAGTAGTAGGAAAGCCCAATCAGATTGTGCCATCTGCTCCACTTCGTCCTATTCCGGCTGTTGGTGAACCGTTTGAACGCGTCTTGGTAGATTGCGTCGGGCCGCTGCCGCGAACTAAATCCGGTTCTCAGTACATTTTGACAATCATGTGCGCTGTCACACGGTTTCCAGAAGCAATTCCCTTACGGAATATAACTGCCAAAAGCGTCACTAAGGCTCTAATAAAAATTTTCACGACATTCGGATTGCCGAGAACCGTTCAAACCGACCAAGGAACTCATTTCTTGTCAAAAATGTTCCAAAGTGTGTTGAAGGGTTTGAGCGTGTCCCATGTCACATCCAGTGCCTACCATCCTGAATCGCAGGGCGCACTGGAAAGATGGCATCAGACGCTGAAGTCCAGCTTGCGAAAATATTGCCTGGAGGCAGGGAATGAGTGGGATGAGGGAGTCCCTTTGGTTTTATTTGCACTGCGTGAAGCGCGACAAGAGTCACTTGGTTTTAGTCCGTCAGAGTTGGTGTTTGGACATAATGTACGGGGTCCTTTAAAAGTATTGAAGGATGAATTCTTTTCCACTGGTGTGACTGAGAAACATAATGTGCTTGATTTCGTTTCTCGTACCCGTGAACGATTGCGAAATGCGTGTGCTGTCGCGAAGGAAGCGCTTGCTCTTTCGCAGAAGAAAATGAAGCATCATTTAGACAAGAACGCGGTTGTACGTAATTTAACGCCTGGGGAGCAAGTACTAGTGTTGCTTCCTTTACCTGGTTCTGCTTTAGCTGCGCGATTTGCAGGTCCTTATGTAATTAAGAGCAAGCTGAGTGACACTGATTATATAGTCCTTACCCCAGAACGACGACGGAAGACACGTTTGTGTCATGTAAATATGCTAAAACAATATGTAGTTCGAACTGTGAAAACTGATGAGGGGACTGACTTGTCCCAGAGTGAGGTACAGCCGGTATTAAATGTGGAACGAGTATCTTTGCTGTCCCATACCAGGGGTGCTGAAGATGTAGATGACGGGTTGAGAGTGTCAACGGAGATGTTCGGTGGTGGTCCTCTCAAGAATTCAGAGATTTTAAGAGTTTTACCATCTCATTTGTCTTATTTACCTAGCGACCAGCGTCAGGATGTGATTGACTTAATAGAAGATTATCCTAACTTGTTCGGTGATGTTCCGTCTGGTACCTCTGTCATCCAACATGACATTGAGGTGGGTAACGCACTTCCCATAAAACAGCATGCGTATCGTTCTCCAGTAGGTAAACGGGAGATCATGAAATGTGAAGTGAACTATCTGGTTACAAATGGTTTCGCCAAAAAGAGTAATAGCCCGTGGAGTTCCCCGTGCATTTTAGTACCTAAAGCTGACGGTTCATTCCGCTTCTGTACTGATTTTCGCAAGGTAAATTCTGTTACTGTGCCGGATGCATTTCCTTTGCCTCGAATAGAGGATTGTATTGACAACCTTGGCACTGCCCGGTACATTACAAAATTAGATCTTTTAAAAGGCTATTGGCAGGTGCCATTGACCGAACGTGCTTCTGAGATCTCCGCATTTGTGACTCCCGATTCTTTCTTCCAGTATACGCGTATGGCTTTCGGTCTTCGGAACGCACCTGCTACCTTTCAAAGGTTAATGTCTACAGTTTTAGGTGACGTTCCAAACTGTAATATTTATCTTGATGATGTTGTTATTTATTCTTCTACGTGGACTGAGCACATCTCTACTTTGCACAATGTTTTTGACCGACTAACAGCCGACAGCGCCCCCTGGAACGGGGTCCGAAAACTTGGTCCATAAATCAAACACGCTTGCATGTAATAATATGAAAATCGATATACTTATAGATCTCATCGGTTCATATATCCTTCGTGCTTTTACTTTTTACGCCAGCCCAACAGGAAGTCGGCTATTTAGGGTAGTTTAAAAACGCATGTTCTGGCATTTGAAATACTCCTCCTAGAGAATTAATCCAAACACCACGAAACTCGGTCAGCATGAAGTCAAGACATTGAGGATGATAAATTGCCAGGGGATTTTTGATATCTCGAACGGTTTGGCCGTGGCGAGGAAACAAATTTATGGCGAATATTGGAAGCAGGAAGTGTGTTATAACTTCTGCATACATTAACTGATCTTGATGAAAATTCAGCATTGTGTTCATTGTAAGAGGCCCATCACATGGATGTGACTATTGTGAGTCAACGTTATAGCGCCACCAACTGGCAGCAGGAAGTGTGAGGGAGGGAGGGCACACACACAGACAGCCCCCCCTTTTCTGTGTGTGTTTGGAGGGGAGCAGAAAGACTCACACTGATACAAGCTCTAAAGCAGACTTCTTCTCGACAGTCAAAGCGGGGTTACGTTATTGCCCGTCGTGCACAGGAACCCGAAAGGCAACAGGGTGGCGGCTTTTATATATATATATATATATATATATATATATATATATATATATATATATAAATATAGCTGCAAGCAGCGATGGAGGGCCCAAGCCGGTGGCAGCGCCAGCCCGGTGCCTTTAGTGCAGTGCTTCTCAAATAGTGGAGCGCGACCCCCTAGGGGGGCTCGGAGCGATGCCAGGGGGGGCGCGCGAGACCCCGAAGAACATGCTTTTTCAGGAAGTGGTTATTTTTTGCACCGAACAAGAGTACAGAGCAGGAGATATGAAGTGTAGATAACAAACAACATGGAAAAATATTTAACAGGGATGAAAAGAAAGGCGGAGAGACGGAGATAACGAGACAAACGTAAGTCTCCCGAAAGCTAAGACAAGGAAATATGACGAAGCGTATGTTGCGCTTGGCTTCACCGTGACTACGGTGGGAGACGAAGAAAGACCAGTATGTTTACTGTGTCTAAAAATATTGGCAGCGGACAGCATGAAGCCAAATAAATTAAGGCGTCACTTAAAGACATTACACCCCAATCACGCTGATAAGCCACTTGAGTTTTTTCAGCGAAAACGTGCAGAATATTGCCAACAATCGTCTCGCTTTGTGAATGCTACTTCAGTAAACCAGGAGCACTGTTAGCATCATATAAGGTGGCGTACCAAATTGCTCAGTGCAAAAAACCCCACTCCATAGCAGAGGAGCTGATACTGCCTGCAGCATTAGACATGGTCTCTGTCATGCTGGATGACGCAAGTGCTGTAAAAATAAAAACTATCCCTCTGTCCAATGACACTGTCGCCAGACGTATAAATGACATTGCTAACGATCTTAAAGAACAGCTGGTAGATAAACTCAAAGACAAACGTTTTGCCTTACAGTTCGATGAAGCAACTGACAGCAACAAAGACTGTTTGTTTATTGCTT
Source organism: Phoxinus dragarum (assembly GCA_033366665.1). Taxonomy (NCBI): domain Eukaryota; kingdom Metazoa; phylum Chordata; class Actinopteri; order Cypriniformes; family Leuciscidae; genus Phoxinus; species Phoxinus dragarum. The sequence goes on from JARPMJ010004513.1 coordinate 21,785, forward strand.
ATGTGCGTTTTGACGTTACAAACTCCCTGTGTGAGGATCTACTTTTTTGTAAATATGTCAGAGACAGAGCCACAGCTGAAGAGCTATACAAAATGCTGGACTGCTTCCTGACTGAAAATGGGCTAAAGTGGGAGAACTGCATTGGTGTTTGCAGTGATGGTGCACAGACCATGGCAGGGATGAGAAAAGGACTTCGGGCACTCATCAAGAAGGTCTCACCTAATGCTGAGTGGACACACTGTGTTATACACAGAGAAGCACTGGCATCAAGGCACCTTTCCTCTGAATTAAGTGAGGTTATGACTGACATTGTAGGTGTAGTCAATTTTATAAAGACCAGACCACTAAAAACAAGAGTCTTCTCTGCTATCTGTGAGGAGATGGGAGCTGAACATCAAGCTGTGCTGTTTCACAGTGAAGCAAGGTGGCTGTCACGAGGAAAAGTCTTGTCCCGAGTTTTTGAGCTCAGAGAGCAGATAAGAATGTTTTTGGAGCAGGAGCACAAGAACGACCTCGCAGAAAAATTTTGTGATGAGAACTTCCTGGCAAAACTTGCGTACATGAGTGACATATTTGGAAAGCTAAATGAACTAAATCTACAACTTCAAGGGAAAGATAAACACCTGCCTCAGGTCACAGACAAGATCAGCTCTTTCACTCGAAAGCTTACAATGTGGGGCAGGCGACTTGATGAAGGAAAAACTGATTCATTCGAGAACCTGCATGAATTTGTTGACACTACTGACTATGATGCCACCTCAGTGATTCCATATATTAAGGAGCATATTTCATCACTTATAGGATTCTTTAAAAAGTACTTCCCTGAAAACAGTTCCCAATATGACTGGGTGAGAGATCCTTTCAATGCACCAGCTCCAACTGTTTTCAGCTCTGCAGAGGAGGACCAGTTCATTGATATGTCGTCTGACTCGACATTGAGACTGAGGTTCACATCACAGACACTGAGTGAATTCTGGCTGAGTGTAGAGAGGCAGTATCCTCTCTTAGGGCAGAGGGCCATGGGCATTCTCCTTCCTTTTGCAACGTCGTATCTTTGTGAGATTGGCTTCTCTGCTGTTGCTGCACTGAAGACCAAGTACAGGTCCCAGCTAAACATTGAACAGGAGCTGAGAGTTGCAGTATCATGCTTCAAACCCCGCTTCGAAAAGCTGTGCGCTGCAAAACGTGCTCATTGTAGCCATTAATCCTGACTTCCTCGTTTTGATATAAAAAATAAAAAAAATCTGCACAAATTGTTTTATTCATTTTGTTTTATAGGTCAAAGTGTTTTAAATATTGTGTTCCTTAGTTAATGTTGCTGATCAATTTGAATGTATTATTATTGATTATATTTAATTTTATTTTCAAAAATGGTTTTATTTATTTTTGTTTTTTAGGTCAAAGTGTTTGAGAGTTAATGTTGCTGATCAATTTGAATGTATTATTATTTATTGATTATATTTAATTTTATTTTCAAAAATGGTTTTATTCATTTTTGTTTTATAGGTCAAAGTGTTTTAAATATTGTGTTCCTGAGTTAATGTTGCTGATCAATTTGAATGTATTATTATTTATTATATTTAATTTTATTTTCAAAAATGGTTTTATTTATTTTTGTTTTATAGGTCAAAGTGTTTTAAATATTGTGTTCATGAGTTAATGTTGCTGATCAATATGAATGTATTATTATTTATTGATTATATTTAATTTTATTTTCAAAAATGGTTTTATTCATTTTTGTTTTATAGGTCAAAGTGTTTTAAATATTGTGTTCCTGAGTTAATGTTGCTGATCAATTTGAATGTATTATTATTGATTATATTTAATTTTATTTTCAAAAATGGTTTTATTTATTTTTGTTTTATAGGTCAAAGTGTTTGAGAGTTAATGTTGCTGATCAATTTGATTTTTTTACATTTATTTATTGATTATATATTTTAATTTCTGGCAAATTTATGCACTTTAAGCCTTTCTTTGTTACAGACTAAAAAACAATGTTAATAAAGTTATTCTTTGTTTTAAGTTGATCTATATTTCTTTCTTTTTTCTTTTTTCTTTAATGTTAATAAGGATACAATGTTATGCAGAGGTGTACTTATAACAATTTTATAGACAAATTATACTATTTACAGTCGCGGCGGAGAGTTGGGGGGCGCAAAATGTTAACTTCTTCCTGGGGGGGGGCGTAACAGAAAATAATTGAGAAGCACTGCTTTAGTGTAACTGTGGCGGTGCCACCAGCTTGGGCCCGTAATCGCTGCTTGCAGCTATTTTCCCTTCTGCCCTGTCTGAATAAAGGCAAATTTATTGCGCAACTCATATTGTTACCACGCTCAAAACAGTGTATCCATTCCTGGACATTGATCAAATGCAATCATAGAGAGGAAAATAGGACCCATCAGGTCGGAGTCAGAACTGGGTAAATAAACCAGAAAAGGATGAACATAAGGTGACGTAACAAATACTCAAAATTCTGTGACTAAACATCTAAATCTTTATTCTCAACATCTGGGGAGTCTGAACGCATGAATGAGCTGGAGAGATCATCTCTTCTTTGAACTTACAAGCCTCAGCTCAAGTTAGAACACAGGAATGAAAGACATTCAGATTTGTAACTTCACTTCCTGACACACTAGGTAGATCAGCAACTTCTAATGAATACACCTTACTTCTGCCCAGCTAACAGTTGTTTTAAGAACTCTCCAAATATTTAGTGTTGGTTCTGGGAATGTAAAGAAATGTCACATTTTCTTGACGTTAGAGGAACGGGTTTAAAAAAGAGATGATGTTCCACAAATGCTCTTTCAACCTAATTTTGATTGACAATTTAATTTTGTAGGAAAATAGAAATGTCTGATGTAGTGTGAAGTTCTGGAAACATTTTCAAGCATTCAAACACCTGCTGTGAACAAGCACCGAAAGAAATAGAAATGAAAAACTCTCTTCAACCACAGTCTTAGATGAAATCACCTCTGCTGAGATTTAATGTCTTCTCTTCAGGTGCACACTCTTCACAGCAATCAGTGAAGTTGATAATACTGTCTGACCAGATTTATTTATGTCAGACAATTACAAAGTTCGAGAATTAGGGTTTAGAGAAATTAATATAAACTTTAGTTGAGCTCTAGACTTTTTTTAAAGTTACTTTTTTTTTTCAGTCATTGGTGTTTTCAGAAAACATTTCTGCATTAAGCAACAAGTTTTTTGCACTGAAATTCTCAGACCATTTGTAAACCATCTGGATTCCACTTTTGATTTTTAATATTTACTTTATTTTTTCATTGTCATTTGTTATGATCATGACACATGGACATGAGGTACATTTGTGGCAGGATGGTCAATATGATTTACAGCAGTATGTCACTTCCAGATACTTATGAACACCCACACATGGATCAGAGAAGACCGAATTTGAAGCATTTAGATGACAAGACTTCTTCCCATCACACCTTAAAAAAAAAAAAAAGAATTAGAAAAGAAATTGTCTATTAGCTCCTATATCATTCTATAGTCTCAATTTAAACTAGTCAATATTTTTTGTCCACATACCAAGTAGTTATTTGACAGGATAATAAACGATCTCAAATGTACATTGTCCCTTTAATGTATAGCGTTTAAAATAAATAGCTGAAGATAGTGACACCTAAAGTCTAAAGTGACTGTAGATGAAGTACCTGGAACGCAGGCTGCTGGTCTGAGAAGAGTAACAGTCTGATGCGGTTGCACATTTATGAGGGCAGGTTACGAGATCTCGTCTTCCATAATTGGCATGATGAACATGTATAACACCTTTACCTTTTGATACAGACATTTGATGACAATTTCCTGAGTGATTGTTTCTATTGTAGACATGAGGCTCTACACTAATCTCAGCATAGTTAAAGAACACACAGAAAGAGGAGAACTTACCACACTTAATGACGCTTTTCTTATTTTCACAGGTTACACTTCTTTCTTTTTTTGGGGGGTGGAAGGGGAACAGAGGTCAGACATACAGCAACTACCAGTACAAGATATTCAAACATTTTTACTCATTTGCTACACCTTAAATCATAAAATATTCAGCTTCAAAATGTACAATGGAAATTCTACTTACTTGCTGGGAGACAGTCATAAGACAGATCCAGGTATTTATAAGTCCCAACACAAGGATCAGAGAAAACGGAGTTCACTGCAGGAACAGTGCAGCTCATACTTCCATCACACCTGATTCGTGGACAGACAATGACAAGTACTTAATAGCTTTAAAATACAGATAATATGAATCTTATGCCTAATAAACTGAAATTGCTACTTTTTCCTATGCTAGAAGTTAAACCTACCGATCAGACATTATAGAGAGGGACGCTGCGGCGCTGCATTGTGTATTTGAGATCTGATTAGCTGGTTTCCCACTAATGCACGTTTTGCAATTCGTCCGCCCATAGTTGGCTTTATTGATCTTTATGAAATTCAGATCTATTGTTTAAAGGAAAGAAAAGACAGAATTGTGGTAGTTTGAAGCAGATTCCATGTGGTTGGAGACACAAAGGCTCAAGATCCACTCATGATATTGTTGCCTTTATGGAACAAAAGCCCAAAATAAAACTAATTACCACATTTGAGACACGCAGATTCTCCTTCACAGACCACCATTTTTTTTGCGTCTGCATCTGCAGCGAGGAAACGGAAGTCAGATAAAGTAGTACATAAACGTTCTGCATTTGAAAGTTGATTTAATCAGACTAAACATGTATTAGTCAGTATTGCCTTACCATGTTGATACAGAAACAGCAGCACTGAAAAGCCAATAAAACAAGTTAAAACATTTGATATCATGCAAGATGAATGGTTTCTGAATTAGTACTTACAATTGATCCAGCTTAGCTTTTGCACCAGCATGTTGAGTGTGTGAACAGAAGGAAAGCCCTGGGATTATTTTAAAGGGACACATGAGCACACAGTATTTATAACATAAACAAGAGTCCAAAAGACTAATGTTTTTCACTCTCAAATTATTGTAGTAAAAATCTGAATTCCTTACAATACCATTATATTGTTATATTTAGCACAGTTTAATCCAAGTGTAATTTATTGAAAATAAACAAATACAGAAATAAACAATACATGACTATGACTTGTGAAGCATAAAAATGAGACTCACCAAACAGCAGTTACAGGAAACAAAGCTTGACAAGAGACTATGGAAACATGATCTATGTATACACTAGGACTAATGACATAACAAGACACACCTGAAAGTAATCAACACAATGAACCAATGGGAAGATGCAACTGAATACCACATGACAAGACCATAAACCAATGAGAACAAGACATGGCAAAGGAACCAGGGCTGAATCCGAAATCGCCCCCTAAACCCTCATTCACTATTCTTTGCACTAATGATGTTCACTTGAATGATTGAATGAAAAGGAGTGAGTTAATTCGGACAGCCGTTGAGGGTCCATCAGTTGTACACTCGTTCATGCAGTGCGATGTGCGACTGAATAAGTGCACTCAATTACATCCACTATGGTTTCGGACACCACTACAAATGGCTGTCCCTTCACATAACGCCCTATTTGAGGGTATGAGGCGATTTCGGATTCAGTCAGGGTGCGTCTCAATCAGCTCCAGAGTCCATAACCAAACAGAAGGTCCATGAAAACTAAAACAAACAAAACATAATGGTGACGATTTATATTTTATTTCATTATTTAAGTATAATTGCATTTTTTCCTCATTTATTTATTTTTGCATTTATTTATTTATGTCCACTTATATCCACATTTATTTATGTACAGTATATTTGTATTTATGTCTACATTTATTTCCACATTTATTTATTTCTAAATGTCTTTGTCTGTATGGTAATGAGGGGGCGTGTTTTACCTCAGACATAGCAATCGATCACAGAGTGGCAGTGCTGAAGCTTTGAGGTCACCTCATGGTGTGACCAAACGAAACGCAAGAGATTTGTGGACGTGCTTTTGCAAAGTCACACAGGGAATGGATGACTGAGAGATGGGCAATATGGCCCAAATCCGATATCACGGTTTAAAGTCAAGTCAGTCAAGTCACCATCATTTAAATAGCACTTTTAACAATATGGCCTGTATTTCTTTATTTATTATTTTGTCAGCCTTGGAATTAGCATTTCCATGCAACCCAGAAGAACACCCCATCTGCCCAGACTGTTGCTTAAGCTCCAGCTCTTTCAGCCAAATGTTTCTTTGTGTCTCAAGGCAATTCTGACATTTAAGAGCTGACTCTGGTAACGCTGTTTACACAATTGACCGTTCAAAAAAGACCCGTCCCCTTTAGTTACTGTCGCTATGTCCGACAAGCTACGCCGCTCTCACACACACCATGTTCTCATGCAGTGAAAAATACATTGAGGAGCAGAGAGGACACTGACAACACACTGAGACAGGACAGACCAGGTTACTTTTCGGTTACTTTTGATATTAAACAAAGTCTCACCTTTAAAATTTGGTCATTTTTTTAAAGAAATGCAAACAATAAATAGCGTTTTGTGGCTCTTTAATGTGTGTGACAGATCGCTCAGTTGAAGCTGCTCGTGAACCGATCATCTCTTCCTTCTAGTTCATTTATAGCATCAGATAAACATGAATGAACATCAGAAGGAATGTTGTTTTAACCACGGAAAGGCGTCAGTACACTCAAGCTCAAATCCTCCCATGTTAATCTACTAACTCTCCTGACTGCTTTGTCCGACAAAATGGCGGATGGCGAAGTATGATTGGTCAGATCACCTGTCAATCAAGCTCCCTGCGAAGGGTCAATTCCACTTCTAACTCCTTTAATTGGATAGCTAGCAATTGTTCCGTTGGTTAAGAGGAATCTATGCGGATGGCATCTTCAGATTTGAGCTCTGCCTCCACAGCTTCCAAATCTACAGACAGTGTTTAAAACACCCGTAACCCCAGTATTAGTGAGATTTATTCAATCTTTTATGTGCCAGACCTCCTTAATCTCCCTGAGTGCATTTCAAGGCACGACTATATATATAAATATAAATTACAAGCAAGTCTTGAAACACTAGCAGTATTGAAAAACTGCTTCAATAGGGGCATGATAGTGAATTTATCAGCACACAAAAGCAGTAAAACGTCACGTTATGTTGGATTATTGTGCTGTCCTCACTTCTTGGGGAGGAAGCAAGATATTTTGCTGTATGTCTTTTTGATGTTTATGATTCACAACAGATTTTTAAAGAGCACCAAGGGCTTTCTTAGAATAGAGGGGAGTCACTGTTTTGTATGTTGATATTACAAGGACAAGTACTTCTGGACAAACACAATGGAGAGGAGAAACGCAGCATGTGAAAATCCAACAGTACAACCCCCCAATTATTAATATTCCACTCACATCAGTGCATGCATGATTCATGCGCGTGAATCAAAATCAACTAGTACCCACCCACTTATAGGGTAGAAATCAGATATACATATTTTATCGATCCTTCGTAAATGCAAATATATTCATCTTATTCTGTTGCTCCATTTCATATAGTTTATAACAGAATTATGTTAATAAAAGAGGCCAATGGAAAGTCTCACAGGATGTGTGATAGATTCTCAGTTTGCCTGCTCCTCCACGTATCCTTGTTAAGAGTCTTATTTTGGTTTTTAACATTCCTCTGCTTATTACTACTATCTATTTTGCTCATCCAGCTAAAATTACATGAGCTGTAATTGGCTCTCAAATTAATGAATGCAAATTAGAAACATCTATGGAGATTTCAGAGGACTGGACTTGCCAAAAAAAAAAAAAATGCACAGCACAACCTCAACTCTCTGTGAGTTACACGATTAGTATATTTATTGTGAAAATTGCTAATTAAAGTTAAGGGAAAGGCTGTCAAAATTGTGGAAATGAGCAAACATTTGATGAGGTCAGTGGAGAGATGAATGGACAAAACCCTGCTGCGTAGAAAAAAAACTGTTCACACTCTGATGAATATGCATTATGTAAAACCATCTCAGAAGAGTCCACAGATCACTTAAATGTGGTCTGGACACACTGTGAAAAAATATTTTCATGATTTATCATAATTTTTTTATCAAATCAACTTTAATAATGAATGTGGTGAAAATAAAATAATTTGAGTTTATGTTTATTAAACCATTCTTCATTGTATTGACTCAATTTTAAGGCAACAAGGTAACTTGCTTTAAGTTAAACCACTTTTTTTTTTTTTTACAGTGGTAGGACACATTTACATACAAATTCCATACGGGCTTTTTACCCTTTTTCTGTGTGTTTTGTTTCTTTTAAGTTTGATACGTTCCGGTTATGAATTTCAGGATGAACCCAATCGCAGACAGCTTGCAGAACACACAAGGTTTATTGATGACAAAAACAGGGAAAACAAAACCCACGAGGGGGCAAAACAGCACAAGTAAGGGAAATAGACTAACACGACTAAACTATAGACGAAGACTATGACATTAAACTACACAAGAAAAAACAGCAAAAACAATATCACAACTTCGCTAGACAGACCTCTTGACAAGGTACTCACAGGTAAGTCTCATACAAAGTATGACATAGAATGATAATGAACCGGCACAGGACAGCAAACACAAGAGGATTAAATTGGGAGAAACTGATAATGATGACAGGTGACACTGATAAGGTAATGATGACAATAATGACTAACGAGGAGAACAAGGGGGCGGGGTTGAGTAACAGACAACACAAGCACACCGCCCAAACACAAGGCAAAACATGATCCTGCCTCAAGACTTAGAGAAAGACAAGGACTAGATGGCAGAATCATGACAGTTTCCAGGACTTTTAGTTCAAATTCTGTTCCATTGGTTTCATTCTCTCATTTCCTGTGTTAAATTAGTTCCCATATAACTTATTCAGGTTGTAGGTTGTACTGTTTTAAAATGTGTTTCTAGATTGTTCTGCTGATGAAACACAGCAATAAATAAATAAATAAATAAATAAAGTCTGGTCAGTAATAAGTGAAGCTGGTAATGCTGTTTGTGGAGTTGTGTAATCCTCCTCTGCTGAGATCTTCAGAGATGTAATGTCTTCTTTTCTCTTCAGTTGATTTCATAAGGCGGTGTCTGAAGTCAGTTGTAGTTCTTGTGTTTCTTCTCGTCTCATTTTCTTTTCTCTTCTTTCCTTCAGTGATTCTCCTTGTTAACAGGCTTATTAAGGCTGAGATGACTCCATATTTTATATGCACATATTTTGTGGCTCAGATAAGGTCCAGTTGTGGTTTATTTCTTTGCTCTTGGCTGACATGTGGCATTGCTATGGCCTGCTTGTGGCCCAGATCTGGCAAACAGGAGCGCCCAAGGGCCGTCACTCCACGCTGCGGGTGGACCAGATCATCTTTCCACATGTGCCCGATGTGGGCCGGATCTACGTCACAATGTTGCTATGTGGGAGGTTGGTTGTGACCTCTTCAGAGTGCTTCCTGTGTTCTTGCGTCTTGTTTTTCAATATATTACCGCTTGCACACAGATCCTCTTTCAACTCCTCAACCACACTGTGACAGGGAATAATTAGATTCAGTATGTGTCTGCTATAATTTACTCTGAGGCAATGTAGATGACACATCTTGACAGCTAATGCATCATCTCAGAGATAGTAAACAGTTTCAAGCTTATATTCCCTGAAAACAAATCTTTATTACACTGTTTTACTTTTTTATATTAACTTATTTCACAATTGGTAAATTGTTAAAACTCTTAGTACTCCAGCCCAATCTCATGAAAGTGCGTATCTATTTGCAATAGTGTATATTTATTGTGTGTAATCTATTTCCGATAGTGTATATTGCAATATATGTGCAATTTGTACGCAAAAAAAAGTTTTTACGTGGATATGATACACAGTTTTCGCATGCATATGTTACACACGTGTACACACATTACACACATTTATGACGTGTAATACGCATGTACTCCACACCACTAATGTCACAAGGTGACGAAACAGAGACGGAACGAAAAAGCCGCGGAGAGACGTTCCCACCCGGAGCGATTTCAAGCGAACACCAAGCCAGCCTCGGGTGCGGCGCTGCCATAGCAACAGCAGCCGCTGATGGTGAAGTGACAGCAGGTGCGGCGAATTAAGCGGCTGTTTGGTGATTGGGACACGGAGCCTCGAGGGAGAGATAAAAACAAAGCGGGGAGAAGAGGTTGGGGTTGTGTATTCTCTCTTGTGTTGGGTCGTGGCCGTGATCGTCTTATTCCTGTCGAGGATGATTGGCAGATTTTCTGTGGATTAAACCGGCTGGCGAGATTCCTCTGTGGAAGAACTGGGAGGCGAAGAACAGAGAGGTTGAGGGCGTTATACCTACCAACTAGCACTGAGACTACCCACCTGGGTGAAGATAAGTACAAACCTCTCACTGGATGAATTTGAATGTTGACTTAAACCCCAATGTGTTGTATATGAGACGAGTTGAATAGAGGAGGAGCCCAGCCGCCTGGTTGTGAAGATAGTTTTTGTGATACACTGTCGCCAATTCCTCTCTCCTTACAGTCCCATCGTTCTGAGTGAAACGGTGCACTGTTCCTCTAGCCACGTTCCATCGTTCCATCATTTCCCCTCGGGAGTTAGTGGACCCCGCGCATTCAAGATCGGGGAAGGAGGTGGGCCGTGGCCTTAATTTCACGGAGTGGGTGAGAGTGATGTGTGGAGATGCTGTGCCCGACTGTGTGTATTTGAAGTGAAGTGGTTGCATGTTTGATGTACAGAGTTCTGTCATGTGCCCATCCGTCCTGTTCTTTTGTTACAGTCTGGGGTTCTCTAAGGAAGTGATTAAGTAGCTGTGAATGCTAAGCCCTCTCCCAGCCGAAAGCCCTCTGCACCGTTATACGGGAAGAGCCAACTGTACCTGGAGTCCTTACCCGCTGTTCAGTCGACGCCCTTCTTACAGCCGTAAGCCCTCTGCACCGTTACACGGGAAGAGCCAACTGAACTTGGAGTCCTTACCTGCCGTCCAGTCGACGCCCTCTCACAGCCGTAAGCCCTCTGCAACTGTTCTACGTAGAAGAGCCACCCGCACCAGGAGTCTTTACCTGCTGTCCAGCCGACGCCCCTCTCACAGATGTGAGCCCTCCGCGACTGGTCTACTGGGAAGAGCCAACTGTACCTGGAGTCTTCACCTGCTGTCTAGTCGAAGCCCTCTCACCGCCGTAAGCCCTCTGCACCGTTATACGGGGAAGAGCCAACTGTACCTGGGGTCCTTACCGCTGTCTAGTCGACATCCCTCTCACAGCTGCAAGCCCCCTGCACCGTTATACGGGGAAGAGCCACCCGTACCTGGAGTCCTTACCTGCTGTCCAGCGCACGTCCCCCATGTACTCGAGGTACCCACGCAGTTGGGTTGGGGGCCATTCCCCCATCGTCCATCGAATACTGAGGACGAAGGAAAAGTTTTAAATTAGGATTTTCAAATTGTTTTTAAGTAAAATAAAGTCTGTTCACTTTTACCTCGTGGTCTGCTGGTTTCTAGTCTGCTCCTCAGTGGTACTAGTTAAAGGGGAGGGTGTAGACCTTAGTCGACCCCCCGACCTGTGACACTAATCCCACCCAAGGGTTTACAGTGCGTATCATATGCATGTCAAATTTGTGCTTTAGATGCGCATTTTCATGAGATCGTATTGTAGTACACCCAAAAGATCCTCAAAATTGCAGCATTTCAAACATGTCAACACATTTTCAATTGACTGTACAGTGAAATTACGAAGTACCTTTTACACCACATGTGTTCATCTACATGACCATGGTCTTCTCTGTTAGCAGTATCCAGTTGTCTGTTGCATGAAGCTATAGTTGAACAAACTCTGAGTTTCAAAATAGGTTTAGAGTTGACCAAACTTTCAAAGGCGCCTGTGTTGCGTGTTTGTGAATTTGGGAGCAGGGGCCTGTTTAAGAAAGGAGGTTAAGTGAAAACTGAGTATGTTAATCCTGAAATGAGGAAACTCTGGGTTTTCCGTTTCAGAATGGGAGGTATATCAAACCCAAGAAAAAGTCAAGCCCGTTTCTGTGAGAGAGGTAACTTATACTCAGAGTCAGTTACCATAGTAACTTACTCTGTGAACCTAACCTGGTCGGGAGCAGGTTTTCTTCGGTAAACCCAGAGTTTCTTGTGGTCTCCTCCCCTTTTTTAAAGAGTAAGCGGTGTTTAAACACATCATTCATTCTTTCTGTACATTTATTTATTGCTGTTTTTTTTCCGCTGTTTTAAAAAATAAATTAAAAAGATGAAGTCTATATAACTCCACTGTTATGGCAACTGAACTTTACTGAAAATACAGTAGATTAGAGTTACATCATGTAGTTCTAAACAAATTCTACAAAATTAAACTGGCATTTACTGAAAATCACTTGGGGGGATAAGAATGTCCGTTTATACTTGTATATAAACTTAGATTCTATAGGCTACTCCACATACAAATGTGAATGTGTAGATTGTCTGATGTGTAGACACATAATATTAACATTGCCTCTCTGTGGCAGCAGAAACTGTTTCTTCATCCCCATCATCATGTGAAGATGAGCATTTGGTTGAGTACACTTCGTAACACTATTTGTCATCATTTCTGGTGTATTGAGTAGTCTACTTACAACTGCCTGGGGTTCTGCTGGGACAGGAGGCTCCAAAAGACAGATATTACCAACAGAATCTATTGGGACCAACAAAAAACCCAACCCAAAGTAAAATAAATGGACATATCAAAAATATCCTATATAAAAATAACACGTAGACCTCTTACATTTTATGAAGGCCCTTGGATCTCCGGGAGTGACTGGCTCTGATGAAGTCCCTCCAGGAATTCCCTCAGCCAAAAATGCCGCTGCACTGCTAGACACTGCATGTCATTTAGTTATTTAATATGTCAAATGTTTGTAAAGTCAGGTAGCCTACACCCATGAAATGCTCAACCCTTACCTGATTGAATTATATTTTTATATTTAATTTTCAGCTGCTGTCACGTTCTTTTAATGCCTGCAGGATTGCACCTAGCCTACATGAACATTTAAATTAGGTTGAATAACATGTTCTTCCAGTTTTCTCTGATATTATAACAGTTACTCTAAAATAGTTATTAATTGCTAACTACAAATGACATCTTCAACAGTGTAGTTAGATTAATGTAATAATTACTATCTTTAGAAATTATTGGTCTACTTATTACTAATTACTAAATCCACATATCAACCTCAACCGAACAATACAAGGAGAGACAAGAAACTGCACTTTTAATGCTTTCAAATTAACAATATACAATTGCATGAATTATTCTTGAATTGACCAAAGTGTGTAGAAGGAGAAGGTTGCATTCAAAATATACCTTTTAAAAATGTATGTTAAATCCACTATTTTTTTTATACAGAATTGTTCTAAAGTCTATGCAGTAGCCTATTTAATGTAATTACATCAGATTTTATTTTAAATTACAGAAGAATTAAGAGTAATCCCTTTAATTAAATTACAATATTTAGATTACTTGGTAATAAATTACACCCAACACTGTATAACAGTAATTCCTATTTTTGTTTGGCGCTGTTGCCATGGTTACTCATAATATCTGCGCTACATTGATAATGGCTTTTTATAGTTGTGGTGCACGCGCACAACTCAGAGTCAGTCAACTTAGAGTTGACTAATTTCAGCTGATCTGTAACCGAAACCTCAGAGTTTCCCATCTCAGGGTAAGTCAACTCAGAGTTCAAGTTGGTTGAACCTCCTTATTGCAACAGGCCCCAGAGCTATCCAGATAGGGGTGTGATCATTTTGGGTAGGTGTGTGTTTGTTTTGGAGATTTCAAATATCAACTGCCTTTCTCAGAAATGGCCTTCATCACCTTTAAGTCTGACATCATAGGCGCCAATCCCGTGGGTGCTTGAGGACTCACAGAAAAACACTAGATATTCTCCATTAATTTTAACCAATAACAAAATCAATTGAGTGGATCTCACATTGGGTCCCGGAGGGTCATAACAACCTGACACAAAAGCTTGCGCTTTCTGTTGCCACAATGATAAATTGCATTTTAAGTATAATCAACTCAGGTATATCAGCAAGCAGGGCCGGAGTGGGGCCACTTTTCAGCCCGTGAGTTTCAGGCCCAAGACCGGCCCACTTTTTCCATGGTGGAAATCCAAATTAGAATTTTTTCCAAATTGGATAAATGAAGCAACAGTTCAGCTCTTACTATTGTGTAGTTTTTATTAATACCATGGTTCAACAAATAATGTAAAGGTTAAATAATAATTCACAGAAGAAGTTAACAAAAACTATTCCACTATTCCACAAGAATAGGTTGATAAATTAACTAACAAAAGAAAGAAAGAAAGAAAGAAAGAAAGAAAGTAAGAAAGAAAGCATTTGAAATGTATCCCACTCTTCCACAAAGAGGCATATTGAACTAATGTTTACAGTTGCTCAGAAGATGCAAAAAATAATTAAGAGGTCATTTTACTGCATACGTAGATCAAGCTTGAGTTTTGTTATCAATATTACATTGCATAATATTTGCAAAGTCTATGAATCGCTATGACATGTATTTAGTGATACAAAAAGGCTAATATTTTAATTAAATTTTATATTTTGCTTGTGAATAGGTTGACAACGATACAACGGTATTAGCCGAATAATTACGTTGCTATTGCTAATCATTACTAGGTCTATCTCTCTTTACCTGCTGTTTGTCCTCTTGAAAATAAATCTGTAAGTTTGGCACATTTGGCAGCCTCCTCCTCCAATGCCTTTCTTTTGTTCAACCTGGCTTTTTTAGCCCCTCCTGGCCTCTTCCTCCCACCCATCCTCCCTGACGCATACCGTTACGGTAGGGACGGCCCAGCTATCGGGATTCGGTACCTGAGAAAACGTTTTGGAAAGGACGCGCTATGGACCCAACCAACTCCATGGGAAGGGAGGGGAGAACTGCCTCACATGGTACATCCCGTGCAGAGGCTGCGTGCTGTGGTGTCCGAATGCGGAACGTGTGTAGCCTAATGTAACTAACGTGACAAATGTAAAAAAAAAATTTTTTTTAAATTCCTCGACCGGCCCAAAAGTGAAGCGGCCCACCGGAATTCTCCCGATCCTCCTGATTACCCACCCCGGGCCTGTCAGCAAGAGAGAGACTCGTCACAACACCCATGGAAAGAATGTGTATTTTTGTTTAGTAGGCGATGTATGCAGTCCATGGGCCCTATCTTACACCCGGCGCAATGCAGCGCCAAGCGCGATGCGAGTGTTTTTGCTAGTTTTAGCTCGACGCAGTTTTCATTTTCACGTCCTGCGTCATGTTGTTTAAATAGCAAATGCATTTGCGCCCATTTGTGCGCCCATGGGCGTGCTGATCTCAAAACCAGGTGTGTGTTCAGGCGAATTGTTGGCGCATTGCTATTTTGAGGCCATTGACCAACTGAAACCTGCTCTAAAAAGCACAATCATTTTAGGCAAGTCGTGCCACTCGGCCGCCATCTTGGCAACGCCTCCGGGCAGCTATTTTGGACTAACAAGACCAGGCTCCTATCTAAATGAATGGGCAGAGAGTCAGAACTTTCACTGGTCACTGGGACATAAAAACTACATGTATGGAAACAGCAGTAAAATATGATATAAATCGCTGAAAAAGTTTGATGACTTTGCCCCAAAATAAGGTTTAAAACGCCTTTCCCACAGGTTATACTTTTACTACGCATGCGCAAGGGTTCGTCTCCGCTGTAGCAAAACCGCAACTGTGCACATGTGTCAGTGGAACCAGACGATAGGCTTAAATGTTTCCCGGCTTGACTGTTAAAAGCAGATGATTGGCTTTTCAGCGGGAGGGGCGGGACATGTGCATACAAACTGCCATCTTTGCCGTTACGGGTTTTCCTTATATAGTTGTATTGAGGATTGAGGAAGTGGCATGTCTCTTATATAAATTGTCTCTGTCTAAAGTCAATGGCGCAGTATTGTTTTTGTTATTTAAAGAATGTGTTAGTAACGTGCGCCTACAGGCGAGTCCACAACGCGCGTACACTCTGCTTATTACACACATAGGGACGTACAAACTAGCAAAATATTACAAATAAAAGGATTACAATGTAAAAGATTATTATTGTGTACATAAAGATATGGTGGAATCCGGCTTGTCCCGTAGATGTTCTGCTTGCGCTTTAACCTCGCACACGAGCAGATCCGTTTCCTCACTAGAGACGCGTAAATCCCGTCATGTAAATACAGCGAATCCGCCATGACACGAGCCCAACTGGCTTTTAAAGGGAATGGGAGATGAGACTCTGATTGGCTTAGGCACATTACCCCCAAAAAACGCCCATTACTCATTTAGAGAATAGAGACAACCCTTTTAGACCATGCGCCGGGAGCGCCGACCATTTTTGCCGTCGTTGAACTAGCAAAAGTGGGTTCGGATTTGAAATACACTTGCGCCGTGCGCTTTAGACAATGTGCTTAGAGATCATTAAAATAGGGTTCCTTATGTTCATCACTTAGGATACTTGCTTGATGATCCTAACGATCTAAACTATCTATTGTATAAAGACCTGTTAAGTTCATCTTCGTGTCTCACCTCCTGTTTATGACACTGTGACTGTACTTTCATTTGATTACATGTTTTATATTGTTGAACAGTGGATAGGTTTGGGAGTGGGATTAGTTAGTATGCATAAGGCAAACAACTGGAGTACCATGCATGTCGGAAAACAACGCTAAAGGGGTTGCCTTGTGTGTTGAAAATGTCAATATACGACGAGATGGAAGTGGAAACGTGATTTTAATGATTCAGAAATGATGAATAACTGTCTGGCCAACTGAGATTTCAGTTTGGAGATCAAGTTAGCTATTGAGCATATAGTTAGCAATGGTTGCCACAAAACTACACCCAGCTTTTAACTCATGTGTCTATTTTAATGATATGTTATTGTAACGTCAAGAGGTCTGATGAAGAAGAAGATGGTCAGGCGATGTACAAAAAGATACTCTAGTTTATTTTCACAAGCAAAATCCAAACAACACTCGAAACAGTGTGCGTGTGCACAAACAATAGCCGGCAACTGAACAGTGGCTCAAGAGGAACTAAAATACACACAGATAATGAAAGAAAACCAGGTGACACAGATGAAGGTGATTGACAAGACACAGGTGATGAAGATGAACTAATGATAAACAGAACACAGGTGATGACGGTGAAGATAATGAGCAGGTGAAGGTGAGGGAGGATGATGGGAGATGTAGTGCAGACACAGACGGAGATGAAGGTAGAGAATGTGACAGTTATGATACCAGTATGATTTACTGGTACTCTATGCAGCTGCAATTAATTATCTGTGCTTTTTTTCTGTTTTTCTTTCTTTCAAATAAATGTCATCTTAAATATTTTGGATATTCTCATTTAATAGCTTTTCGTTGTTGTTGGTGATTTTGGCATCATTGTTAAGGTGCAGAAATAGTTAAGGTTGGCAAAAACAACTTTTCTCTTTCTAAATCTTTCCCACAGCATCCCTCCTTCACTCTTTAAGATGAAAGAGTTTTATAATTGACCATGAAGTGCACTTGCATTATTGAAGCTTTGAAATACTGCTGTCTCTGATAATTGCAACCAGTGTAATGAAATCAGGAACACACTTTATTTTAGCGGCATGTGCGGATTTGAGTTGCACATTTCCTCGAAAAATTCCTCAAGCTATATTCCACTCAATTCTATCAACCCAGTAACATTGTAAATATATTCTCTCTCTCTCTCTCTCTCTCTCTCTCTCTCTCTCTCTCTCTCTCTCTCTCTCTCTCTCTCTCTCTCACTTACACACACACACACACACACACACACACACACACACACACACACACACACACACACACACACACACACACACACACACACACGGACCCTAATGCCCCCTGTCTTCTCTGCTTCAACTGCAGGGATACATGGCACAGCTCATTATGTGTAATTTGCATAATACATTGAAGTTTTTCATTGGTCTAACCTTGTGGTCTCTGTACTTAGCTGGAAAATATGCACATAAAAAAATACATCCATGTTCTGGTGAGAGATAAAATGGTAAAGGTTCAAATAAAATGAATAGACTACATTTAATGCATATATTAAATAGACTAGCGATAACAAGACTGAAAGCATAAACACTTGGGAGTGGTAAAATACATTTTTACTGCACAACATTTGACAGTAGCAATATAACCAATATAACCAATATAATACAACAAACCTTTTTATTTATGATTAGTTGCATTTGAAATGTATATAAACATTCTTTAGAGAGAAAAAAACCTTTAGAATGCTGTTCCTTCATTAATAAATAACTTCACAGGAACACATAAGGAATGAAATATTAACATTTTAGTAACTACTATTAACTAACAAGAACTTAAATTAATTAGTAAGCAATAGTGCTCAGTTGAATGAGGTAGTTCATTAGCTACTGTAATCAGCAGCAATCCCCCCCCCCCCCCCCCATTCATCTCAGAGGACTGCAATAACTACTATATACAGTACAGGCTCATAATTAATGTGAATAATGCATAATATATAATTAATTCTAAAGTGAAGGTCATAGTAATCCACTAGTAATAACTAAAGTAGTATCAATTAATTACTAATTATTTGGAAATGTATTCTAAAGTAGAAAGCATGATAGCTCATTAATATTGATTGAAATCATTGTAAGGTTTTGGATAGTCAAGATAGTCACATTCCTTTCTACAGCGCTTTTAACAGTATGGATTGTTTCAAAGCAGCTTTACAGTGATAATAGAAATTACTGTAACAGTGAATTTGTGAAGATCAACTTAGGGGCCGCCAACACGACACCGTTCTAACAGAAAACCCCCAACGCGCTCCGGCCGGCCATTCGCACAAACAGTGCCTGTGTCTCGAGAACGCACTCCCCTGAAATAGGCTTGAAGGTGCAAACGATTATCCGTTTCCTCTGCACAAACCTTAAAAATGATCACTTTGGACTCAAAGCTGTCAATCACGCCGCGTATCTCCCACCCTGTGGAGGCATCTCGCCGCGCCGGACTCGTGAAGTTTCATCTTAAAACCGGTGATTTATAGGCTAATGATAATAAATGTGTCTGAAAAAATAACGAGGCATTTAAAATTTTTATTTATAAACTGTTGTTTTCTAAATCAGTCTCGGCTAAAAACATATCTCCATCTCCGCTGTTAAGCAGATGCGCCTTTAGAGAGAAATGCACCTTTCATACGCATTACATAATCAGAATGTATTAGCTTTCGATTCGAATTCGTTCATTTTAAAGTGGACATTTCAAGCTTTAGCCTATAGGCTATATTTAGTTTCAGTTCTCGTGCTTCAGTTCACGGAGATCATGAAAGCGCATCTGATTGTTTTATTTTATTTCACAAAAGCACAACGTTTTCTTGTTATTGTGAGTTTACACAAATAAAAGTAGTTGGGAATAATGTATTATTATTTTCTGTATGACCAGAAATTATAGAGTATTTTAAGTTGTTTCCACTGTTGATAGGAAAATGCAAGTGTTCGCGCCCGCGCCTCCCGTGTCATGCAGTGCGCGCGCTCCACACAAACCCGGATATGCGTCTAAATCTTGTGTTTATTTGTGATAATCTTAGCCCTGTATTATTATTGTCTAAACCATATTATGAATGACATTTGACGAATTGCTTTGTTCCTTTTTTGGATAAAAGCGTCTTCTAAATATGTAGCCTAATAAATGTTAAAATAATGATGATAATTATTATTATTATTTGCGTACACGGACCCCAAAAGTCAGGTGTCTGTAAATGTGCAAAAACTGTTTCTATTGCAGTTTTGGGAAATATTCACTTTCTGGCAGGTGAAATACTGCATTATAATGGTTGTACTGGCATTCTAAATGTATTTTAAGAGGTAAAAAGTAGACATTTAATAAACTGAGCATATTTAATAAACTGAGCGTATGCCTATTCATCTGTCAATATGAAACGTGACTTGGCCATTCTAATTAATGATCAGAATGATTTATTTAATTGAGTCATATATTATATAGCTTCATACAAGGCTGTCAAGTTGCAACCCAAGTCACTCATTCACCCGAGTCCTCCTTTTGCCTCTCTCCATCTCTCTGTATATTTCTCATTCTGTCTTCTAACAGCTTTGATCAATGGCACAGTTACACAGCGTGTCCGTCTCACATGAGCACCCCCAACCTCTCACATCGAAGTCAGGCCTACACATCTCAGATGACAAAAGACCAGAGATCTCTTCATATCACAACTGTTTCTCATAGACAGCGATGGGCAAATGGATACTTAGTCTCCTGCTTTATTAATATTGTGCTTAAGATATAACATTTACTATCGCAATCTCATCAAATTCTTCCAAAATCAAATCAGATCTGAGATGCTATTCATTGCTATTTATTGCATAGCTCTGTATATCAAACATTTAGGAGACATTTTTTGAAACACTAAAGAAAGAGCAATAATATTTTCCTACAAACATAGAGTGGATGAGAGCACTATCAAAATCTAAAATAGATAGTCAAACTAAATTATGACCATTGGTGTTAGATACCCTGATTATCAATATGTTCAATGTTAAAAAATATTCTACATGTTTTATTTTTTTAGCCCTTTACTACTGTAGATAAATACCTATGGGTCAACATTGCTAATACTAAATATAGCACTTACAAGGAATAATTCACACATAAACAGCTTAAATAAACAGCTTTAAAGAAAGGAAAAAACATACTTTTTCTTTTTTCAGATCTGGGTCTACAGCAGTGCATGACGAATCATTCAGTTTCATATTTAGTGTGTGCATTAAGCGATAAGGATTAGCGAGTTTGCTTGCTGGAAGCTTTCCTATAGCAATCTCACTATTAATGTGCCAATTATTCAAACAATTCTGTGAAAATGGATTTGTAGTGTTTTGAATGTCTTTCACAAAACCATAGGACTGTATGCTATCGGTCTATTCAGTGGCAGCATTGATGGTAGGAAACAGAAGATTGTTTTATTTTACAAGTGTTACATAACCCGGCCTTAAACAGGCATAAGCACAACTCAGGTTCATTTAAATATGAATCACCAAGATTTATTTCACACACACACACACACACACACACACACACACACACACACACACACACACACACACACACACACACACACACACACTTAAATTATTTATTTGAATTAGAAGATAAGCATATATCATGGCATAATCCAAATTTGACATACAGGTGAACGACAGCAACCAATATCTCAGTTCATTATGCACATTAAGGGTACAGGTTGCACCTACGCCTCTATATATAAAGGCTACCAATCACTGCTTATACAGAGCAATATCTTGTCAGTTTTTTGGCCTTGTTCTTATGTAGTCCACAGATCTGCAGGCCTCTTACACACAACTTGTGCACGTGGCCTAAACTACCAAAGATGCAGGCAATAACTTTACAAGAATATCCAGAGTTATTGAAAACATTGTACCATGGTTGATATTTCAACAGTTTTGAAGCATAGCAGGTGTCTATGTAAGCATCAAAAGAGCAACCAATTTCTATTATTGTAACAGCTTTTGTGTGTTCATTAATTGCAACTATGTCAGGTGTATTTGGTAAGTGATTTATGGCAGTTTCCAATATAGCGCACTGTTCATGTGGGAGGGAGAACCAGTCTATCTTGATCTTAATTGTGTTTTAGTGTTTGCTAAGTGTTACATAACCCGGCCTTAAACAGCCATAAGCACAACTCAGGTTCATTTAAATATGAATCACCAAGATTTATACAAAAATATCACACACACACACAGTGTCGGGCCAGAAACAAACACACCTACCATTCTCGTTACTACACACTGATCTTTATACTTGGCTAACCACACCCCCGTGGTTCACTTTACTCCATTGATGTCACCCGCTACACAAGTTATAGTTCAGTCTTTTTTTTTTCAATCCCTGTGGCATATACAATCACTCAGCACTGTACTTGAAACTCTATGCTAGGTAGAGCCTGCCTTTTCCTCACAAAACCGGTGCACACAAATGCACTACTTAAAAAGCCATTGCAGTGGCAGAAAAACTTAAAAGACAGAATGAAGTTTATGGCAGAAAATGGGAGGTTGTGTGTGGAGTGATAGATCACAATAGAACAGGAGTTGCATGGTGATGCTCCAGGGTGGTGTCTTCGGAAATATGCTGAGAAATATAATAATAAATGCATTTACCACAGTGAAACATGGAGGAAGAATGCCATTGTGAAGTATCGGTTCTGGATAATTTGGTGCCAAAGGCGAAATCAAACAGGTTAAAATAAGCACTTAACTCTATTAAATGATCAGATAAATAACCAGAGAACTGGCTGACTATAATCTGCCTGAAAATGCTCCCTCGTGAAACACTTTCATTGGTCAATCGTGGAAGTCTATTCCACATCCACCTTATTTTCCCAGGAAAAATTCACGTTTTCTGTGAATGTTCGAGCCATCCGATTCAATAGCCGTAATAGTTAAATAACTAGAAGAATAACAAAATGCAGTAAACGGTAAAACTATTTGCTACAGTGTGTTTATGATTATGATGATGACATTAAAATAATATGACTACAAATGACAGTTTGCAATAACCCTAACCCAGTTGCTTACAGTAACAGTAACAGGGGGACGTGTTTTGGAGAAAAACATTTATTTCATAATGTGATTTCCCCCCTACTTTCAATTATTTTACTTCAATGAAAGGTTAGAATGTTGGCAATTTTTTTTATGAAAGATCAAAAGGATAAACAATGCAGATTTATTTTTTACAGCCAGTTTTGATCATATTTACCAGGGGTGCCATTAATTCTGACCATGACTGTATATTAGTTTCAAATATGATCCATCAGGCTTTTGAGGAATGTTTATTTGTTCTTCTCTCAGTCATCATTGTATTGCATTATAATTGTGCCTATAGCTCCCTGTAAAATTAGCTTGAAATGCAGTAAAGGTATGATGCTGTGGTATGAAAATGATCCTGCTGTCAGCATAAACTGTCAGGATAACTGACTTCAATGAACTGCACGAACCAGAGAAAGTCAGAGAAATTGGTCATGTTTTTTTTTCTTCAGAAATGTTCCCTTATCTTAACAAAGCTGAAATTTGACTGCCTGTCTCTTGCTGAATATATTCAATAAACCACTCTAACATGCCACCTCATGATAGTTATTTCAAATCACAGTTCAATGTCATGCTTCTCTTCTCTGTAGTGCCTCGGAACAATACAATTGTATTGTATGACTTCTTAGGTCATGAGAGCAAACATTTTCAACAAATAAAATTAGAATGTTTATTAAAATAGATTGTTTACAATATAATAGTATACACCATCATTTCTATGGCTACTTCTCTTGTTCATCAGCAGAGGTCGCTGTTGCATCAAGATGATTCATGTGCTGGTTAGCATCGGTCAGCATTCGCATTCCTCTTATCAGCTCAGCTGGTGAATGACCACGCAGAAGTAAACTACTGTAGACCAAGCACAAAAATATCATGAACATAAATAAACTGCTGTCGGGATAAACCAGACTCGGAGATCAAGGTTAGATTTTTTAACCAAAATGTGGGTGTTTGAGTATCACAGCAGAACAGAGAAAGCAGGTAATCTATCCCTTTATATTGGCAGGGCCATTATATATTTAAAACAGTAATATCCTATACTAAACCTTAACCAATCTTGACAAATTATATTTAATTTGAAAGCTTACAATCTCTAGTTTTTCATAGTGACTGAATATTTTCATACTCCTAAGGCATGTTCAGACCTTTATTTTGAAATAGTGATGAACATGAAAAATCATGAAAGAATGATATAAACCTCAGTTTGTTTTCATGCCAAGAGTTCAAAAGATAGCATCCATTAAATTCTTTTAGAAAAAAAGGTCTGAAATTTTTTTTAATATAAAGAAAATAATAATAGATTCAGCATTAGTGATGTGGCAGCGAGCTATAATGCACACACGTGATCTTTCTGTGTTTCTTAGAGGTTGGATTAATTTCAAAATCTGCCAAACTTCCAACATTACTTCTGAATAGGATGTCTACTTTATAAATTGTGTGAAAATTGTAAAAATAATGGTTCAGATCACTCAAACAACATATGGAAATGGAGGCGCCCTTATGGGCAGTAATGTCGACTAGTGGAGAAGTGTGGTACTGCGCCCAAACTAAATCTCACTGAACGCTCATTTTTTCAATTCAATTCAATTCAAGTTTATTTGTATAGCGCTTTTCACAATACATATTGTTTCAAAGCAGCTTTACAGAAAATGCATTTCAAAAATATACATACAAAAATACAGTTAGTTAATCATAAAATTTAGGGCATAACATATCGCCGGCGTTGGGTCGTCTCTTTACAGGCGTCGAGTCGTCTCATCACAGGCGTTGGGGCATCTGAAGTCTCCATTAGAGGCTGGATACATAACTGGAGCTGACGAACTCTATTTGAGTTATCTCGGGACAGGCATCCCGAGATAAAAACAAAAAAGGCAGATGGGAAATAATTAGCGTAGCTGCTGTTCATAATATGAATGCATTTGATCTGATTTAACTGTAGTATAAAAGGTATGAGATGCTCATGTGAATGCTTGGCTAAAGAGATGCATCATGTGAATGCTTGGCTAAAGAGATGCATCTTTAATCTAGTTTTAAACTGGGAGAGCGAGTCTGAACCTCGGACAATATCAGGAAGGCTATTCCAGAGTTTAGGAGCTAGATGTGAAAACGCCCTCCCTCCTTTAGTGGACTTAGATATCCTAGGTACGACCAGAAGCCTCGAATTTAGCGATCTTAAAGAGCGCGATGGATTATATGGCGATAGAAGATCTCTTAAATACACAGGAGCTAAACCCATTTAGGGCTTTATAGGTCAGTAACAATACTTTGTTATTGATACGGAACTTAATAGGTAACCAGTGTAGAGATGATAAAATTGGTGTTATATGATCATATTTTCTTGACCTAGTAAGAACTCTAGCGGCTGCATTTTGGACTAACTGTAGCTTGTTTACGGAGGATGCAGGACAACCAGCTAATAAAGCATTACAGTAATCTAGTCTCGAGGTCATGAATGCATGAACTAACTTTTCTGCATCAGAAACTGATAGCATATTACGTAGCTTAGCAATGTTTCTAAGGTGGAAAAAGGCTGTTCTTGTGACATTTGAAATATGATTTTCAAAAGACAAGTTGCGGTCTAGTATAACACCCAGGTCTTTTACTGTAGAGGATAAAGTAACTGTAGAGGATAAAGTAAACTAAAGTAACTTAATCTAAAGTCCATCTAGATTAAGGTTGTATTGTAAGAGGTTTTGTGGGCAGTTTTTTGGACCAATCAGTAATACCTCCGTTTTATCTGAATTTAATAGAAGAAAATTACACGTCATCCAATATTTTATATCTTTAACACACTCTGTCATTTTAGATAATTTAGTGTTATCATCTGGTCTTGATGAAATATATAATTGAGTGTCATCAGCATAACAGTGGAAACTTATTCCATGTTTTCTTATAATATTACCAAGTGGCAGCATATAAATTGAGAATAGCAGGGGGCCTAATACAGATCCCTGCGGCACTCCATAATTTACTGACGTTATCTTTGATTTTTCCCCATTTAAATGGACAAAATGGTAACGGTCTGATAGGTACGATCTAAACCAGCTTAATGCCTGTCCCTGAACACCAGTGTAATTTTGAAGTCGATCTAAGAGTATTTTATGATCTATAGTGTCAAACGCAGCACTAAGATCGAGTAAAACTAGTATTGAGACACAGCCTTGGTCAGAAGCTAAAAGTAAATCATTTGTAATTTTAACCAGCGCAGTTTCTGTGCTATGATGTGGCCTGAATCCAGACTGAAACTTTTCATAGATATCGTTTTCTTGCAAGAAAGAGCACAGTTGAGCGGACACAACTTTTTCTAGTATTTTAGACATAAATGGAAGATTTGAAATGGGTCTGTAATTTGCTAGGTTATTTGGATCTAATTGTGGTTTCTTACAGTTTTTTTCAATTGCTTACACACTAAAATTAGAACTTTCCCACAATTAGCAAAACTTTACACTCAAGGAGCAAAACACCGGCCTAGATTTGCACAACTGTAAGCACATTGTCAGCTTCACACTTTTTGCAAAACATTACACACAGTGATTTGCAAAACACTAAACACACTTGTATGCATTTGACACAGAAAATTTTATCATGATGTCATTTCCTTGCAATTTCAAAGCAAAGGCTTTCAAATGAGCACACCCATGAACCAATTGGTTAAACACAGGCACCAGGTGTGCACACACACTGGTGCTTAATTGTAGACACACCAATCAGGTTAAAGGTGCCTTGTGTAATTGTCTGGCAAAAAAAATCAAGTCATACTCACATTCCATACCAGATGGGGGCAGTATACCTCACATATCAAAATATGTGATGTAGGATATGGTATTTTATAAATCACACACTATAAATATGATAAAGAAGCAGAAACAGATAGTTGCAGTAAAGTAAGATATTTTAATAAGTTGAAGAAACAATAATGATTTGTGACACACACACACACTCGATTTGCGCATCGCCATCATGTGTGTATTACAGGTAACGTTATTACATTGCTCTCCTGATATCACGTGCACAAACACAAATAACCTATATTTATATATATATATACTACAGGGCCGTTGAATGCTTGTATCTGATAACCGTGAAGCTCTTGTAATTATTACTTTACCCAACCTCTCCATGTCGAGTGATGCAGTAAACATCAGACAGCGCACGTGAACCGATCATCTCTACTATAGTAAAAAAAAAACGAACACTGTTGAAAGATACAGTAGGCTACAAATGACCTGTTCGCGCCACAAATTGTTCTCCGTCCTTAGCGACCGAGTCATTGAATGTGAAACAGCCGGCTGCTGTCGTCAGCGAGCAGCACTCTTCAGACAACGAGGGCGCGCGCGCCGTGTTGATACCTCCGTTTCAGTTTCTCGAACCCGCGCAGTGCGGCGGTCAGAACACGGAGACCATTCTGCCCCTAGCTATGCGTGCGAAAGCATGGGGAGCGATCCCGGGCGTGTCAGAATGGGTGCTGAACGTTGTAAAACAGGGCTATGCGCTGCAGTTCGCCCGCCGTCCCCCGCGCTTTCGAGCCCGGTATTGCATGTATTATTATGTATTATGTGTTATTCGTGTATTGCAGGTTGGCTGATAGTTATGTGCCCCGCATACCGCCTCCCATGGCCGAAACTGGTATTACAACACCTGTCGGGCCGTGGCTAGTAATGCTAATGCTAATTAAGGTTGATATCTCTGCAGCACTAATACTTGACATTTTTTTAATGACATCATTGCCCTTATTTCTTCTCATTCTTTTGATGCGTGTAGCTCATTTTTTGGATATTTTTACCTCAATTTTTACACATGCACCTTTAAAGCACTATAAAAAGGCAACAGGTAAGTTCACCTGTCTTCAACAAAATGGATGGTGTCAGAGGAAGAGGGAGAGTGCGGATGAGAGGGGGAATCCAGAGAGTACCAGGTGGAGGAAGAGGCCAAGGAAGAGGAAGAGGAAGAGGGAGAGGGAGAGGGAGAGGGAGAGGGAGAGGAAGAGGAAGAGGGAGAGGAAGACCTGGAGGAGGGGTAGGACATGCACAAAGAAGAAGACAACCAAATCTGTGTAATGAAATTCGTGCTACAATTGTGGACCATGTAATAAACCACGGACTAACACTGAGGGAGGCTGGATTGAGAGTACAGCCTAACCTAAGCAGGTACACAGTGGCATCAATAGTTCGGACATTTCGTCAAGAGCACAGGTGAGAAACTTCTCTTCAGTCAACAGAAAATCCATTGCTTACTGCATGTACTATATCAACAGTACTGTATATGTACTCTATATTTTGGTACTGTATATATTCCTGTGTGTATCATTTTACAGTAAGCTGTGTATTTTGTTTGGCCAACATAGGATTGAACGTCGTGAACACCAAGGAGGAAGGGGCCCCATATTCACACAGGAGCAAGAGAGAGAGATCATAAACCTCGTTTTGGCCAATAATGCAATCAGACTTCGAGAAATTCAAGCCCATATTGTCAATGATCACCTAATTTTCAATAATGTCCAACAGGTCTCTCTGTCAACAATAGCCCGTATCCTTAAAAAACACCAAGTTGTGATGAAACAACTGTATAAAGTGCCATTTGAAAGAAATTCAGACAGGGTGAAAGTCCTGCGGCGTGAATATGTGGTGGTACGTTTTGTTCACTGACTGTAGTATTGTGTACTGCACACATAACCTTTTTACTGTACATGTAATTTTACTGTATAGCAGACCTACAGTATACTGATCTACACAATGTGATCTTTTGCTGTATTTCAGAGAGTTTTGCAAATGGATGCGGAGGAAGTCCCACATGAGTTTATTTACATTGATGAGGCTGGATTTAACCTGACAACAGTACGAAGAAGGGGAAGACACATCATCGGCCACAGGGCTATTGTCAATGTACCAGGGCAACGTGGGGGTAACATTACCCTTTGTGCTGCCATTACACAGAATGGGGTCCTCCACCGCCATGCCAACTTGGGTCCTTACAACACTGAACTCATTCTTACATTTTTAGACAGATTACACAATATCATCACAGCAGCAAACCAAAGGACCAGATGCAATACATTGTCATCTGGACAATGTAGCTTTCCATCGTTCTGCTCTGGTTCAAAACTGGTTTCAACAACACCCACAATTCACAGTTCAATACCTACCACCATACTCCCCCTTCCTGAACCCCATCGAGGAGTTCTTCTCAACATGGCGGTGGAAGGTTTATGATCTCCGGCCCTATGTCCAGATGCCCCACATTCAAGCTATGGAGGAAGCATGTGATCAAATTGAACCAGCATCCATACAAGGGTGGATTCGTCACTCAAAAAGATTCTTCCCACGTTGCCTTGCAAATGAAAATATAGCCTGTGATGTTGACGAAGCCCTGTGGCCAGATACAGCTAGGGCGGAGAGATGTTTAGTTTTTTTTTTTTTAGTTTTTTTTTTCGGTACTGAACTGGATATGTAATTTGTTTCAGTATTACTGTAAGCTTAGAGTACAATGGTATGTTCAGTAATAATATATGAAAACTGAAAATGTTTTATGAATATTTGTTCAGTATTGACTGACTTGAGTACATGAAAATAAATTATTTTCATCAGTCTGCACAATTGGTGTCATGTGGTGTTGGTGAATTTATTTTTACACTTTCTGTGTAAATGCTAAAAGTGTTTTAGGTTGAGCACAGGAGTGTTAAACTGATTCAAACAGAGTCAGACCATATGATGGTTGTGTTTATGTTATGACAACTAAATAAGGTTTTTATAAGACACTGTATAGTTTTGACAAAAGTGTTTCCATTTTGCAAATGATCTGAGGTGTTGTGCTACTTTGGTGTAGTGTTGTGCTAATTGTGTGAAGGGTTTTGAAAAACCGGGCCCTGTTTTCAAAATTGTGCTTAAGCAATTGAAAAAAAAACTGTAATAAGAGGTTTTATAACTGCCAGCTTGAATGTTTTTGGAACATGTCCTAAAGATAGAGACGAGTTAATAATATTGAGAAGAGGCTCTTCCACTACAGGTAACACTTCTTTCAGTAGTTTAGTGGGTATTGGATCTAATAAACATGTTGTTGGTTTAGATGCAGTGATAAGTTTATTTAGCTCTTCCTGTCCTATAGTTGTAAAGCGCTGTAGTTGTTCTTGAGGGGCGATAATTGAGGCTGAATCATAAGACGCTGTCAAGATTGTACATTTACAATTGTGTTTCTGATGCTTTCTATTTTCTCAGCGAAGAAATTCATGAAATCATTACTATTAAGATGTAACGGAATATTTTTGTTCAGGTGATGTCTGTTTATTTGTTAATCTAGCCACGGTGTTAAATAAAAACCTTGGATTGTTTTGGTTATTTTCTATTAGTTTGCGGAGATGCTCAGCCCTGGCTGCTTTTAGAGCCTTTTTATAACGTGACATACAGTCTTTCCACGCGATTCTAAAGACCTCTAAATTTGTTTGTTTCCATTTGCGCTCTAAGTTACGAGTTTCTCTCTTGATAACATGCGTAGCACTGTTGTACCATGGTGCTTTAGTTTTCTCTCTAACCTTTTTTAATCTAATTGGTGCAACAATTTCTAATGTACTAGAGAAAATGGTGCTCATACTGCTAGTCATTTCCTCTAGCTCATCTGTTAGTTTGGGTTCAC
This sequence comes from Phoxinus dragarum, assembly GCA_033366665.1. Classification (NCBI taxonomy): domain Eukaryota; kingdom Metazoa; phylum Chordata; class Actinopteri; order Cypriniformes; family Leuciscidae; genus Phoxinus; species Phoxinus dragarum. The sequence continues at coordinate 52,052 of JARPMJ010004513.1, forward strand.
TGAGGAGCGGAGATAGATCAGGTAAGCTATTCAAGAATCTATCTATAGTAGTTGGAAGGATTGTTCTACCTGGTCGATAACGCGGCGCAACATGACACATTTCAGCCGTACGTAGTATGCAAGTTACCATGTAATGATCAGTGACATCATCACTTTGCGGTATAATATCTATATCGGTTGGATCGGTTCCATATGATATAATTAAATCTAGAGTATGATTAAGACGATGAGTGGGACCACTAACGTTTTGCTTGACCCCAAAGGAGTTTAATAAATCTGTAAACGCAGCCCCTAACGCATAATTTGTGTTATCAACGTGTATGTTGAAATCTCCAACAATTATTGCCTTATCGACATTGACTAATAGATCTGAGAGAAAATCTGCAAACTCTTTTAGGAAATCAGCGTAAGGCCCTGGCGGTCTATATACAGTAGCCAAGGCTAGAGATAATAGGGATTTCTTTCTTACATCTAGGAGCGTAACATTTAGCACAAGTACTTCAAACGAATTAAACCTGTGGCCTGTTTTCTGAGTAACATTAAGAATATCTCTATAGATTGTTGCAACACCGCCGCCACGACCAATCAGACGGGGCTCATGCTTATAACCGTATCCTGGTGGAGTGGACTCATTAAGACCGAAATAATCATTTGGTTTAAGCCAGGTTTCAGTAAGGCAGAGTACATCGAAGCTGTTATCAGTGACCATTTCATTTACAATAACCGCCTTAGGTGTAAGCGATCTAATGTTTAGAAGACCTAGCTTTAGAAATAGTTTTTGTTCACTAATATTGAGATTTTCTGGTTTAATCACAATTAGATTTTTCTTAGATCCTACAGTAGATTTATTGTTTGGCCTCACTAAACGAGGAATAGACACAGTTTCTATAAAGTGTTCTACACTGGTACTTATATCAATTAATTTGGGACAGCAAAGAATGTGATTTGGACTTTGACTTACTAGTCATATGGTGTGTAACGTCTTGGAGATGTTGTCCGACAGAACAGCCGCTCCGATTCTGCTGGGGTGCAGGCCATCAGCACGGTAGAGCCTAGGTCGCTCCCAAAACAGATTCCAATTATTTACAAAGAGCAGTCTCTGTTCATTACACCATGACATTAAACCATTCATTTAGTGCAAACAATCTACTGAACGTTTCTTGTCCTTGTCGGTACGTGGGAAGCGGTCCAGACACGACGATCTTTGCTTCAGGCGATGTTCTGCGTACCGTCTCGATCAGGCTCCTGTAGTCCCCTCTTCAGAACCTCCGTCTGCCGCAGCCTGATGTCGTTCACCCCCGCGTGCAGCACGACAGCTCCGACGCGCTCGTCACCGTTCAGGATCTCGGGGACCTGCGCAGCGACATCGAGAACACGAGCACCAGGAAAGCAGTGAGTGCGCACCATACCTTTACCTGAGGTAGCGCGGACATGCCGGACCATGGAACTGCCGATGATCACAGCGTCGTCGCGTTCCGTCTCGCGAAGAGGGGAGAAGCGGTTCCGGGTGGAGATCTCGAAGACCGGGAGGGGTGGAGAGGTCCTTGCTCTGGTCCTGGCTCGCGTCTTCCGTTGTGGAATCATCCAGGGTCCATGGTGCTGTGTCGGTGCCGGGGTGAATGAGGGCAGGGATGCTCGGGTCCTGTGCAGAGAAATAGACGGAGTAGAGGAGGCCAGAGTCGAAAAGTTACTAACCACTGACTTGTGAGCATCGGCGCGTGATGCTTCAAGCGCTGATCGTCGGTCTCGCAGCTCGGCCTGCCTCCCCAGCAGATCAGGGATCTGCTTCTCCACGGACTCCAGCTCCAACCGCACCGAATGCAGCTCAAACGTGTCCTCACCTGCACTCAGAGGTAGACACATATCCGATGTATTCGCCATTATGGCAGATGAACAATAAATTAGCAGTGATGCTACCAATATCACTACTAATTTAGGACTGAAATCATGGATAGAACCCGTATCCTTCCAGTGATTCGAGTGTAAATAAGACGGTCGATAGGCGAGACCACGCGTGCAAATGCTAGCGGGCTAACGTTAGAGATAGTAACGGAAGTTCGGAAAGTTGGATATAACCAGCGATATCAAAGCAATCCGATTGTTTTTTATAGAGAGGTAGTATCGGAGATATGTTCACACGCTGGAAAAATAGAAAATGCTCGTTTATAAATGAGTGTAACGAAGAAAAAAAAAAAAAAATCAAGGATTTATGAATCAATTCGACGGAGCTCCAAACACAACAAAGCGATTCGAAACACAAAAATGAGTGTAAAGAAGAAAATCAAGGATTTATGAATCAATTCGACGGAGCTCCAAACACAAACAAAGCGATTCGAAACACAACACAAACTCCTAACACAAACAAAGCGATTCGAAACACAAACACAAACTCCAAACACAAACAAAGCGATTCGAAACACAACACAAACTCCAAACACAAACAAAGCGATTCGAAACACAAACACAAACTCCAAACACAAACAAAGCGATTCGAAACACAACACAAACTCCAAACACAAACAAAGCGATTCGAACACAAACACAAACTCCAAACACAAACAAAGCGATTCGAACACAAACACAAACTCCAAACACAAACAAAGCGATTCGAAACACAACACAAACTCCAAACACAAACAAAGCGATTCGAAACACAACACAAACTCCAAACACAAACAAAGCGTTTCGAACACAAACACAAACTCCAAACACAAACAAAGCGATTCGAACACAAACACAAACTCCAAACACAAACAAAGCGATTCGAAACACAAACACAAACTCCAACACAAACAAAGCGGTTCGAAACACAGACACAAACTCCAAACACAAACAAAGTGATTCGAAGCACAAACACAACTCCAACACAAACAAAGCGATTCGAAACACAACACAAACTCCAAACACAAACAAAGCGTTTCGAACACAAACACAAACTCCAAACACAAACAAAGCGATTCGAACACAAACACAAACTCCAAACACAAACAAAGCGATTCGAAACACAAACACAAACTCCAAACACAAACAAAGCGATTCGAACACAAACACAAACTCCAAACACAAACAAAGCGATTCGAAACACAAACACAAACTCCAACACAAACAAAGCGGTTCGAACACAAACACAAACTCCTAACACAAACAAAGCGATTCGAACACAAACACAAACTCCAACACAAACAAAGCGATTCGAAACACAACACAAACTCCAAACACAAACAAAGCGATTCGAAACACAAACACAAACTCCAAACACAAACAAAGCGATTCGAAACACAACACAAACTCCAAACACAAACAAAGCGATTCGAACACAAACACAAACTCCAAACACAAACAAAGCGATTCGAACACAAACACAAACTCCAAACACAAACAAAGCGATTCGAAACACAACACAAACTCCAAACACAAACAAAGCGATTCGAAACACAACACAAACTCCAAACACAAACAAAGCGTTTCGAACACAAACACAAACTCCAAACACAAACAAAGCGATTCGAACACAAACACAAACTCCAAACACAAACAAAGCGATTCGAAACACAAACACAAACTCCAACACAAACAAAGCGGTTCGAAACACAGACACAAACTCCAAACACAAACAAAGCGATTCGAAACACAAACACAAACTCCAAACACAAACAAAGCGATTCGAAACACAACACAACCTCCAAACACAAACAAAGCGTTTCGAACACAAACACAAACTCCAAACACAAACAAAGCGATTCGAACACAAACACAAACTCCAACACAAACAAAGCGATTCGAACACAAACACAAACTCCAAACACAAACAAAGCGATTCGAAACACAAACACAAACTCCAACACAAACAAAGCGGTTCGAAACACAGACACAAACTCCAAACACAAACAAAGTGATTCGAAGCACAAACACAACTCCAACACAAACAAAGCGATTTCAGTGATTCGAGTGTAAATAAGACGGTCGATAGGTGAGACCACGCGTGCAATGCTAGCGGGCTAACGTTAGAGATAGTAACGGAAGTTCGGAAAGTTGGATATAACCAGCGATATCAAAGCAATCCGATTGTTTTTTATAGAGAGTAGTATCGGAGATATGTTCACACGCTGGAAAAATAGAAAATGCTCGTTTATAAATGAGTGTAAAGAAGAAAATCAATGATTTATGAATCAATTCGACGGAGCTCCAAACACAAACAAAGCGCTCACCTCGCGATCATTTTCTGAGATATAAACCTAAAATTTGAAACACAACTTGTTCAGATTTTTGCCTTTGATTTTTTTGCAGTTTTAGAGTCCACCAGGTTTTGAAAATATATATTTTATATAAAATATGAATAATTCAATTTTTAACGTTGTACATTTTCATAAACTCAACCTTTTATAACTTGTTTTCTGTTTAACTTTCTTAATTTATTTCACTTCTAAATAATCTGCCAAGTGTCCTTCTTAAAAACAAGACCAATCTTACATCTATATTTGCATCTTGAATTACAACCATTTAAGTTCGGGATGTGCATTTTAATGTCTATTATAAAAAGGGGGGTGCTTGATAAGGGGATATACACTACACTGTTCAATGGGAGTTCAATGGGATGATGGTGAATAACTTGGATAAGGCGAATAACCAAGATAGCGGAGGATCAAAGAAGCTAATGTGCATTCAAAACAATTTGAATAAAAAGGCATCTAGAATTATTCATGTATTTTGAAGTGCCCAGAATAACAATCATCAAGCATGTTCATTACTGCAATATGGATGAGACTGACACGGTTACATTAGCACAGCGTCTTTAAAGCACTCGTGAAAAGCCAAATTAAACCGATAAGACACAATGCAGCAACCACCATATCAAATATATTTTCAATATTTCATCACTTATCTTCCTCACTTACTTTCCTCTTTCTGCACCAAATCAATAGTGATGCCTCTTCATTTTCAGACATTAATACTGACTGACACAAGCACAACTTTATCAAAGTTATTATTATTACCATTCATTGGTGTATCTTCTGTACCCCTGGCATGGGGTCCTCTGGTGCAATTAAACTACTCTATGTAATAATTCAAATAATTTATATTGGGGTGAATATTTTTTACTCCCCATAATGCCTAATTTCACAAGTAGATATTTTACTGGATATATTTCTAGTGAATGCTATTGTTAGATTATTCGCAATGAACAAACAGGAAACAGCGGCTCTTAACACGGAAGCTGAAACTCATATCCCCCGCTCTTGTTAGATTCACATTACACATCCAAAACACCCTACCAGTACCTCTGCCCCATTAGCTAAAGAACGTGCCAACCAATACATGTTTTCCCCTGCATTAACATTACCATATTACTGCTCTATTACTTTCTCATTCAGTCCATTCCCTCCCCTTCTTTTTTTCTTTTTAATACAGTTTTTTTTACAGTCGCTAGGACACATTTCTCAATACTTAGGTCACGTTTTCAAAACTCTTCACACAGTGAGCACAACAGAAGTGTGTGTGGGCTAAACTGTGGATCATTTATCATTGCTTTGGCACAAAATGCATTCAATGACTACATCTTTCAAATTACATGAACTCTTTTCTCACTTCGACACAACAACCGCCACAACTCTGTGTACCTACAGGCCGATCTGCACACGCTTACACACGATCTCAAAACTGTTACAGTTTTTTACAATCGCTATGACAGTTTTTTCAATACATTTAACAAGTTTCCTAAACTCTTAACACGGTTAGTACAACATCCGTCTTTGTAGACTATAAAAGTAACACATTTCTTGTCGCTTTGACAAAAAATGCATACAGTTACAGTTTTTACCAACTGCTTACACACAAAATATTTTCATGTCACACGATTTTTGAAACCTCTCAACTCAAAGTGCAAAACTACATGCCAAATCTTCAAAACCATAAGCTATTTTCTCAGCCTATGACTCAGTTTTCAATTGCATAAAACACTTTTTTCAAAACACTACACACAATTCTCTACCTAAAACACAACAATCTATCAGGAAGTGACTTGCTTTCCTTTTCCAAACACAACGAATCAAAATGCTACACTTATTCACCAGGTCACACACACACACACACACACTCCTCACATGTGCAAACACTAATTGCTTTACTGATCACTAACCAACCACTGCTTTAGTTTAGTGGAGGAGGAGGAGGCGGAGGAAGAGGAAGAGGAAGGATGAGGAGAAGGAGGAGGAGGAAGAGGAAGGATGAGGGGAAGGAGGAGGAGGAGGCAGGGGACAACGAGGACAAATACCAGGAGGAGGAGGAGGAAGAGGAGGAGGAGGAAGGGGAAGGGGGAAGGATTGGAAATGCAAAGACATCATGGAGGACGAGGACGCTTGTTTACAGATGTACAAGAGACTGCAATTATAAATATGGTTTTGGCCAACACAGGGCTCCAGACTAACTTTTTTCCCTAGGAGCACAGTGGCCCCTAACTGAAAATTTTAGGAGCACAACCAGGAAATTTAGGAGCACACACCGTAAATCAACATACTAACCAAATATTCACATTTCTACTAATTTCCAGTGTATTACTAATAAATACTTTGATAATAGATGCAGAAATCACAATGCCTTTGCACTCTGATTTAACGTTACAGCCTCTTGTCTTCTAAAAGCAACCGGCAATTGATTTATTAACACCGCATACTCTATGCTTTGTTATTAAATAGAGTATTGTGTTTAAACTGTGAAGTTCCTGCACTGTCGGCAAACTTCGTGTTCCCCGCAGTTATGGGGTAGCGACTGCAACATTCGCAGTTCATGGTATTCGTCTCCTTACAGTACTACCTCAACCAGCTGAATTCTCGCAGCCAGTCTTCCCGAAAATGGTGGGTTCGGCCTTTTTTGCCACTAAACCTCTCACTCTGAATCATCATCCGACTGTGACACTGTACTAGGGCTGCAACATTTCAAATAGCTCACAGTTCAGTTTGGTATCACGGTTTTAGGTTCACGGTTTCGGTATGATTTCGGTGTTATGTTCAGGGGAAAAAAAGACTACTGTCAAAAAAATTAAGAAATAATCTAACCACAAGTAAAAGCACAAATAAATACAATAGAGCAAAGATAGCCTAGCCTACTAATAAAATAAACTATGCTTTTCAGGTAGGTCTAACATTAGTTTTCAGGTACAGAAATTGAATAAAATAATCAAATGTAAAATAACATTGCATATTTGACTGTATAAATTAAAGATGAATCCTTATTAAAGTTACAAAAGCTATTTAATTCAGAGCTGATTCAGTAGGCCTACACCGATACTGTGAGTGTCTTTCTTCATACATGTTCACTTAAGGCATAACAGAGACTATGTCTGCTAGGATACTCATCAAGACGGACATGTTGACATACTTTTTGTGTGAATTTGTCCATTCAAGAGAAAGACTTTAAAGATAACTTGAAAGATAATATTTGCGCGCTGTCCGAGATGAGTAACCTACGCATACACATAGACGCGCGCGCGCGCACACACACACACACACACACGCGCACAAAGCTAGACGCGAGTTCTCTTTCGCGTCTTGCTCTTGAATGTTTGCATTGGCAAAATAAATGAGTTTAGTTTAAACACCGATGGTAACATCTGCAGTTCAGGTCTCGCCTGCGCTCGTGCGCTATCAACTCCCGGGTGATGACGCCGTAAATGACAGGTCATGTTCGAGCATTTGGCACTCACATTGAACAATGCACAAAGAGTAAGCGTTTTCTTCACGTTTTTTTATTATTATCGCTGTTGTAATGTTTTATTTGAGAAGCCAGCAAGTGAATTTAACTGGCACACTAGCCGCAGAACGAGTCAATAGTTTGCTTGCTCGTGGCTCAGACGCACATAGCAGGGCTGTGATATTTGTCTACGTCTCCTTCCTACAGACGTTTAAACGCGCGCTCGATTATCTCTAGGACCCCTCCACACATTAGCCACTTACAGTGGCCATTCCCTATTCTTCTTGCACTGCCACACATTCCAGATTCATTGATAAGCCCCTTCCACGTTTAACGTGTAAAAAAAAAAAAGAAAAAAAAAAAAGGGACTAATTTACTGGTCGCCACATGTGCGACTGGATGTAAAATTCAGTCGCACACTGTCAAATTTTGGTCGCAGTCTGGAGCCCTGCAACAATGCAATTAGGATTCGAGAGATAAGAGAGCATATCTTGAATAATGACACCATATTCAAACAACATCAATGCTGTAAGCCTGTCGACCATACAACTCATCCTCCAACGGCACCAAGTGACGATAAAACAACTTTACAAGGTGCCATTTGAGAGAAACTCTGACAGAGTCAAGAATCTGCGATATGACTTTGTAGAGGTGTCACGGGTGACGAAAACGCTCGGTAAGCGGAACCTTCTCCCGAGTGCCGAGTTCCTGGAGGGAAGCAATTGTGTGCGACACCTCCCACTCCGGTTCCGGGTGTTACCGAAAAGACTGTCAGACCTGATTAGCGCTAATGCACTGCAGGTGCGGGAGAGCGAAAAGCAGCGTCCCCCGCGGGCTTTCTGCTTGTTAAGAAGAGGATAAAAAGGGCATTCAGAGAGAAGAGAGGGTGTGTGTTCGGTCGAAGGAGAAGAAGGAGTTTGAGCTCGGGTGAAGTCAGGACCGATACAGGGCACGGTTATTGTTCTCAGGACCGCAGCATGTGTGGAGAGAGTCGGACATTGGCTTTCCACGGGGAAACTAGTTGGGAGTGATCTATGGAGGCTTGCTGGATTAAGCTATTGGCTGATTCGACACTGTGAGCAGGACACGAGAAAGATAAGTGAATATTTTCTACCTGCAATCAATTGAAAAGCGTGAAGAAGAGAATGTGAAATTGACCGTTGAAGAAGTCATATGTTTCAGAGTGTACTGAAGAGAGACAGAGGATTGAATATTCAGCCCTGGAGTGTGTTTAATGGAGTGAAGCCAGCGATCAGCCCTATTTGTGTGAGCGAATTGTAGTGCCTTTACACTAATTATATACATTGATGCATTGTGGTGGATTTGAAGTGGACACGAGTGTGGTGTGCTTTGCTGAGAAGAAGCTTCAGTCTTTATACACCTTTGGAAAAACAACCATTAAACCTCTCTCCATCGAAACCCAGAGTGTCACAACGGATCTGGTGAAGTATTGCCTTGCATCATCGTGCATGGACTGTTTGAACAGCGAAGATTATCTGTCTGGTTGAATTCTCACTCAAATTGCCTCTCTCTGTTTGCGAGTCCTAGGAGACTGTGGAAAAAGTGATTGACGAATGTGTAACTACTGAGAACCGAAGTAAGCAACATCACTGGTAAAACAAGTTTTTAATCCATAGTTTTCTTAAAGTACCTTGACGCAAGTGTTTCACTAAAGCGAAGAGTTTTACCTGTTTAATTACCTCTTAACCCTGAGTGTGCAGCTATCGCTGGAAGAGGAGTTTTATCGTTTACTTACCGTCTGAGTCCTGAAGTGTACAGCTATCGCTGGAAGAGGAGTTTTACCCGGTTATTACTGTCTGAGTCCTGAAGTGTGCAGCTATCGCTGGAAGAGGAGTTTTACCGGTTATTACTGTCTGAGTCCTGAAGTGTGCAGCTATCGCTGGAGAAGAGGATGGCGAGTCCCCTTCTCCAGTGATTGTGTCACTGCCAATGCTTAGTACATCTACCTCCTCGGAGCTAGAGCACTGAAGCATTGGGCTCTCTACCCGGGCGGAAGAAGCCGCAGAGCGGATCTCCCATGACTCCCATGACTCGGACCCTGAGAGATCCTTTTGCGATCCCCAGGAATGCATTCTCCGTGCTGCCTCGGCAAACAGTGGGTCCTGCACCCTGAGGATCGCGAGCCTGACCACTCTCCTCGAAGAGGACAGACGGGAGCGGAGCATGCGAAGCGGAAGCTTCTCACAATGCTGGCAGTCAGCCCCCTCGAAGGCTGACACCGCATGCTCCACTCCCAAACACATTACACACAGCTTGTGTGTGTCCCCACCCATTAAATAACGCGGGCAGGGAGAAGCACACAGCCTGTATAATTGTTTCGCCATATTTCGCTAAGATATATATATATATATATATACAAATCACAGACAACAGTAAATAGACAGTCAGACACGGATTGTTTGCTGAGGCAAAAAGCTGAAGTGCCGGTTTCACCGGATGCGCTTTTGTATCTTCCTGGTCATGACGTCACCCCGCCCCGTGGCGCTCGTTCATTCATTCCATTGGACTAAGTTGACACAGCTGCTTCAGATACGTTCACGCTGTAGGCGTTCCCAAAGCGTCATCGACGCATCTCGAGTTCCCTCGAAAGGCAACTGAGATCTTACAGTGTGACATGGTTTTCATTTTAATTGTTTTCTCTTTTTATAAATGATTGTATAGGCCCTGTGCACAGCTGCACCTACTTCCTGAACTTATGCAGGCTCCTTTGTTTCCTGTCTGCCAGGATTGACCAAACTGATTAATCCAGGTGTGTCTGACCAACAACAATAATCAGACACACCTGGATTAATCAGTTTGGTCACTCCTGGCAGACAGGAAACAAAGGAGCCTGCATAAGGTCAGGAAGTAGTGCAGCTGTGCACAGGGCCTATTGTTCCAAATATAAGACAATGTTTTTGCTGAACTTATACCCTCCATCAAGGCCCATAATTTCTTATTTTGGGTGCTGACACACTTGCCTGACAATATCCTCAAAGCGATGAGCACTTGCCGTCCGACTTCAAGGAGAAACTGCTGTTTCAATTTTTATGTTTGAGCAAATGATATTATGCTGGATTTGCACAAAAGTTGATTCTGAAAGATGGGTCGATACCAAGATCATACTACAGTTCCCACATGAGCAACTGTATGACAATATATAGATGATCATGATAGAACATGCTAATGTTGAATAAAGTTACCTCCACAACAACTACATAAATTAATCAACTAACCATTCAGAAACGTTTGACCTTCTTCCTGAGTCTCTCCATCTGTGTCTGACTCTGGTTTGAACATGAAAAGCTGAATAAGTGATGGGTGATTTTGAAACTGCTTCACGAAGCTTATAAACCTTTACGAGTCTTTTGTTTCTTTTGTTTTTGAAGTGAGTATCAAACTGCCAAAGTCACAGGATTTCAGTAAAGGAGGCTTCGTTATGTCTTAAAGGAGAACTCCGTTCAATTTTAACATTGAGCTAATTTTTTTGTACATTTGGAGTCGATTGTCGAGTTCACGTGCGTGATCATAGGTAACTAAGCAACAGTGGAGACTCAGACTGTCAGCCGAAGATGGTGCTGTGTGGTGTTATGAGAATATCAGCTCTGATGGATAGTTCTTTGTATTTAGATTAGGAGGAATATGAGAATATGTGACCTCGACAATCGACTACTGTGGACTTCGACCAAAAACAGGAAGTAAATACAGGTCTGTGCGCTTGTTGAATTAACATCATTTTTATTAATATCTTTCACATCTACTGCAGTCAGATTCACCGTGTTCACTCTGAAGGAATCACTAACATGGCTGGGCACTTGTATGACACATCAAGGATGTTAAGAGGATAAAAGCAGGTTTAAAACTTGTCCCCATCAAGTCAATAGGGTGCAAATTTTAAAAATAGGATAACACGGTGTAGGCAACACCGATTTGTGTCGTTGTTCTCTGTATTGACAGCACTCCAAATTTACCCAAAAATTAGCTCAATGTTAAAATTGACCGGAGTTCTCCTTTAACTGTTTTGAAATGTCAATGGTTCACCGCTGTTGGGAACCCATGAATTATGCAGATTTAAGCTCCTCTCACACTGAGTCCGAAATTCTCGTCTGAAATCTTTGCACGTTAAAAAATAAATACGACCTCACGTTGTGTCAATCACATTTACACACTACCTCAAAAACGTTCATCTGTCATAAAATTTGAAAGACTTTAAGACAGTTATTTTTTCCCCCAGTGATAACTAGAGGCCTCTTCTAGTTCACATCATCTACTTTAGCTCAGTGCTTTTTCACACAGTTTAAGGCTATTTTTATCTGATATTATCAGTAGTGATGCTGATGGGTGGAACCGTTACAGAGAATAAGGAAGCAGAAATAAGAGAGACAGATAGAGTTATCACTGTTATCTGACACAACTGTTTCTTTGAATATCTGTGAGACTGAAGTCAATCCGAAGTCAAGAATTAGAGCTGCCATCATCATCATATTCATCATCATCATCATCATCTTCATCATCATCATCTTCATCATCATCATCATCATCATCATCATCATCACTCTCTGCCTGATCTCAGGTCAGTTCTTTACTGGTCAGTCTGGATCAAATAACATATTATATTACATTTTATGACCTATATTGATAACTTTTAATAACCCAGCACAAATTAACTTGTGTTTGTCAGATCCGGCAGGGGTGAGCGGGGCACAACCTAATGCAGGGCTAGTTGTAACACACATGGTTTAAAACTTTTCACACATGATAGCATGACAAAACTTTATTTCGTATTTACTAGTTGCCATATCAACAGTGTACAGAAAAAATATATATATTTGAAAAATATCACTGAACATTTATTTTACCATGGGAAAAAATTATTTCTTACTTAGGTTAATTTTTCATTTTTCATAGTTTTTTTGTGTTTATTTAAATTTAGACACATTTTATATTATTTTAATCTTATATATTTTATTTACCAGTTGAGATGTTCAATGCTGATGTAACCAGCAGAAGACACTAGCCGGGTTTAAATCCCAGCTGTGCAGGCGGGGCATGTTGTCACACTGCACTACAATGAGCTTCTATTAGAACTATTCTATTCTATTCTATTCTATACTTTTGTGAATTCTATTGAGAAACCATGAGAAAAAGGTGAATAAAGACTGAGATACAATGTTCAGAAATTATTCATTATTATTATGTTATTATTACTATGCTGTATAGCTGTGTTTTGCAGTGTGTTTGTTGTCAAACTCAAAAAAAAAAAAATATATATATATATTTATAAGACAAACTGGTAGCGCTTAAGATTACAGCCCAGAAAGTACTGCGTAATTAAAATGAAATTACAGTGTAACTTTCGGTAATTATAGTGTACCTATTGTCATGAATTGCGTGGAAGCAAAGGTGGTAGTCGGATCTAAATGCAGCACTTTAATCAACAAAAACTCGGGGTAAACTCAGAACACAAAGATACTCGTGGAGCGTACACACATTCAATAACTGACAAGGAACAAAAGAGCACACAGGGTTTAAATACACAGAGGGGATCAGGGAACGAGACAGAGCTGGGGCAAATGAGAACAACGAGCGGGACCATACAAACTAACAGGACAACACACCTAAAACAAGGGACCTAATAATTAACATCACTAGGGATAACCGAATACAATTAAACAAGACAGAGAAACAAGGTACAAACTAAATGCAAAAACCAAAGACAGTGAAACCACAAACATGACACAATAAACACTGTTACATTATCCCCCCCTTCCATAAGGCGCGGCCTCGTGCCGTTTCAGAACACGACCTTGACTCACTGGATGCACTTGACTCACTGGATGCACTTGACTCACTGGATGCACTTGACTCACTGGATGCACTTGACTCACTGGGGCTGACGTGAAGCTCTGGTTCGTCGAGCGTGGTCTCGGCTGGGCTGACGTGAAGCGTGGGTTCGGCTGGCACGCGCCCAGACTCAGCAGAAAACTCCCGAGGCAGGAACACAACTGAGCTCATGTGAAGTGTCAGAACGTCGGGATTCACATGTTGCGTGGATACGGCGAACCCTTTACGAAGCGCTGGTTCACCGGGAGACAATTGATGCGTGGATTCAGTGGGTACCTTGTACAATGGCGAATTGTTGGGTTTTCTGTGAAGCAAAAGTTCCAAAAAATCCACAGTGAAAAGTGAACCGCTCATGGAAAGGGCCAGGTCAATATATTCAAACAGAGTTCCGGAAGGATCAAGCATGGGCATCGATGAGTAGAGGGGCTCAGACAGTCCTCCATGGAAAAAAAAAACGACAAACACAAATCATTCAGGGGATGATTATGAGCCAGTTTCAGAAAGTCCGTCACGTAGTCCTCGATGGGTCGATTCCCCTGACGGAGACGCATGATCTCTACTGGATCTGGAGGATCCTTCTCAGCCGCTGGATCGAGATTGGCGAAGTGTTCTGTCATGAACTGCTCGTGGAAACAGACAGTGGTGATCCAAATGCAGGCTTTAATAAAGGATGATCCAGAATACACAACGAGTACACAGGCAGAGGGTCAGAATCCAGGTAAGCAGTCCAATAAGCAGAGGTACAATACAAGGGCAAGGCAAACGGGTAAACTAGAAACAGGCAGGGAGTCCGGGAACTGAGAAACACTAAGAAACTAGGAACTAGGAAAACACTCAGCTTGCAGTATGACACTAACAACACTTCGCAAAACACAAAGGAAAACCAAGGCTTAAATCATAGAAGCTAACCAGCATAATCAAAACCAGGTGAAAGACATAAAGCATAATCAGTCCAAATGAAACCATAAGAAGTAATGAAAACTAGAGAAGGAGTGCCCCCCAGAGGCTCAAGCAGGAACTCCAGCCGCTGATTGTCACACCTATAAAGTACGTACGTGTAAGTATAGGGGAACAATATGTAAAGTTTTGTAATAAAGGGGTAAAAACCAGGAATAAAAATAAAATTATTTAGGCAAATTATTTATACTGTAAGTATTTTAGAACTACGGGGTACTATGAAATCTTACTTTTGGGAGCAATTTAGTGAGTAGGCTACATACACTGCACTTTTTTGTAATAATAGTGTACAAATACATAAAGGCTTTTTTTAAATTACCAGTGCATTTATAAAGCAGGCTAATTTGTTTTTATTGCAAAGGTGCACTGATTAAGTTGTTTCAAGGTAAGTAAAACTATTGCAACTTTTTTTTTTTTTTTATGCTGGGGAAATATACTCTTGTTTCATGTAGTTACAGTGTAAGTATGACATTGCGGGCCGTAAATTAAAGTGGTGCTTCTTACCCTCTTGTTTCATGTAGTTACAGGGTAAGTACAATAAAAACACATGTATACACACAATCTGATATCACTTGGAAAACTTTATTTGAAAAACAACTTATATTGTTCCCCCATACTTACACGTAAGTACTTTATAGGTACACTGTAATTACTGAAAGTTACACAGTAATTTCGGTTTAATTACGCAGTACTTTCCGGGCTGTAATCTAAAGCGTTACCTTGTTTGGTAATACGGGTGCACTAATATGCATTTATTCATAACTAATGCACTGATAATCATGTATGACTCATGAAGAACTAAACCATTAATTAATGATTACTGCATCAGCAACTAATAAATATTATATAATGTTAATATATTAAGTAACATATGAATTGTTATTAATTAAATGTGTCATAATGTGTTAATTCCTTAATAAAATATTTTATTAACTAATAGTGTAAATTAATGCGTTAATTACCACAATGGGTTGAAGTACTTCAACTTCGAATTTTCTGTTTTAATGAATCATTAGCTAATGATTTGCAAATGTATCATTATGTTATGACTTTACTTGTTGAGGCACATGACTATTAACTAATTGTTATGTAATGTGTAATTTTGGTTTTGACAGTTGCACATGCAGTGAATGTAATGTCAGAGAATGTGTTTGAAGGATGGGCTGAGAAGCAGATAAGGTTATTAGTTGCTGATGCAGTAATCATTAATTAATGCTTTAGTTCTTCATGAGTCATACATGAACACATAATTATCTGTGCATTAGTTAAGCATGAATAAATGCATATTAGTGCACCGTATTGTAAAGTGTTACCTTTTGTTTTTAATACATTTTAAAAAGAAAACATTGTATAACGCTTTCAGGTGTATGTTTAGCCTGTTTGAGTTTGAGTTTTTCCTGCCCATCTGTAGTAAATCTCCGGCCCCTTTCACACAGAGATTCCGGAAAATACACAGATAATGTGACCTGGGATTTGTCCCGGGATCGTTTGATTTTGGTTCATTCACACTGCCAGTGATTTTCCGGGATCTGTGAGTGTGTTCACACACATCCCGGTAAGATCCCGTAAAGACACGTGACATCAGTATGAGACGTGTAACGTACGCGTCGAAAACATGTACACTAACGCATCTCGTACCGTTCCACAGAGATGGCGAATGATCTCAGCTTCAGCGCGGATAGTGAGGAGCTCCTGGTCTCGGCTTCATTCCAGTTTGCCGATATTTTTTTCGTTCTTTCTTGTTGATGGCGAACACAAACTTTCTAGAGACGCGCGATGGCACATCACTACGACACACCCACCCCTTACGGCGACACACCCCTTACGGCATTGATCCTGGCTTTTGTTCACACAGGGCGCGTTCTGGGACTGATCCCAGCAAACTCTGGCAATTTTGCGGCAATTTCCCGGGATCAACGCGCTGTGTGAAAGAGGCTCATGGTTGTTAATTTAGCATGCACCCGTTCCCTGTTCTGTTTATTAGCTTTGCTTGAGTATTTAAGCCCTAAGTTCTCCAAGTTATTTCTCAGTGTTATGTCTTGAGTTAATATGGTTGTGATTTATTTTCGGATGTTTCCAGAGCAGTTTTAATTAAAGATTGTTACAACTATTTTTTTATTACTGCAGCCCGTACGTGACAAACGCTATGTTGTTAGTGTTTTTATTTCATTGTTTTATAAGTGACAAAGTCTGTTTGTTGGATGACACACTTAGTGTTATGGAAGAATGACTAGATTTGAGTCATGAATGAAGTGTTTTGGTGTATTTTAAATGTGAATTTAACTGATGTGCTGAAACCTGGGTTGTCTAAAGGGGACCATCAAAATAAAGTGTAACCGAATGTTGGTAGGGATAAATGTGTGATTTTTGTTTTATGTTTTTATGTGACCAACTGAGAAATGGGTAGTTATTGTAAAAAAATAAAATAAAAATAAAAACTGTAATACAGAAACAGGGCAACAAGCAGAAAACTGTTCAGAGACACACAAACACAGCTGGTAAATACAAAATGTACATGCTCATTTAGTTGAAAAATAAATTAATTTATCAAAATGTTTTACAATAGTTTGACCCTGTTAATTAATATTATATAACTGATACAAATGCAGATACAATTACAGTTCCCTTTCGAGAATGGTCATCTCGTATTGCGTAGCTATACACAGTGGGGAACTAATTTCCTCAGATTATTGAAGCTCAAAATGTAAAGCGCATTGCAGCTGCAGCAACTGCACATCCAATGGCGAAGACGCCAACATACGTCAGAGACCGCCAAATAGGGCGTGGCAGAGCCTATAAATGATCCCGAAATTCACCATTACAGCAGATTTTCTCAACTTCAGCGACAAACTCCATCTCTGTGTCCTCCGGATACCTTTGGAGCTATCGCCGTCGAATCAAGCCTTCTCTGCTAGAACGAGCCTTTGCACAGCGGACTGCGCCCTTCTCATCTGAAGCCGCTCTCTCCTGTCGCCGTTCTCCAGTGGCCATCCGGCGATCAACATATATCCTTTCTATTTTACTGTTACGTATACAGTCTGAAAGAGCTGAACAAGCGTTGATACAAAAGCCTCGTTCCACGTGCGCCACGGGGACTCCGAGTGTGTCTCATGCCTGGGGCCTTCCCATGCTTAAGCTCTCTGCTTTGCCATTTGCAATGCCTGGGACTCCAGATCAATTTATCCAAGAGCAAACTAACACCCAGCCAGAATGTGATCTTTCTGGGCACAGTTATCGACTCTACAACTATGAATGCTCTCTATACAACGACTAACAGCCTCCTTCAAGGTGGGCGCACACACTCTCCTCAGAGAGTTTCAGAAACTTCTCGGTCTCATGGCAGCCGCATCACCAGTACTATACTCCATATGGGACTACTGCATATGTGTCCACTCCAGCACTGGCTCAAACGCCGCGTACCTGCACATGCATGGCAGTCTGGCAGCATGCGCATTACAGTGAATCACGGCTGTTTGCGCAATGTGATTCCCTGGCAGGCCCAGGTCGGGTATTAAGAGGCTGTGACCATGGGAGTGGCCTCCAGGAGGAAAGTGGTCTTCATGCTATGCTATCTAGCTTATGCCTCTGTGGGCCAGGATTGCCCTATAGGCACCAGAGCCCATTCCACTAGGGGTATGGCCTCGTCATGGGCGTGGTCCTATGGATTTCCCATTCAGGACATTTGTGCGGCGGCCGGCTGGTCTTCGCCCTCGACTTTTGTGACATTTCATACTATATAAGTGTTGTCATGTTTTTGATGTTATGATCAGTGATGGATGAAGCAATAATGAGTGTTGGATGTTTAACAGTGTGATACATGGATTTTACTTGGTGTGAAAAGGCGTGTTGGTAAAAGGCTCCCGGCACAAGAATGATGGCTCAGCCACAATAGCACTTCAGTGCAAGGGTTCTTTATTTTTAGTCCAAATTGTCCCAAAGTGTACAAAAATACATATACCAACAAACAAAACAAAAATATATATAAATGTATTTACACTAAACTCTTGGCTGAATTTCCTTCTACTAAAAAGGATTTCAATAGTCTCTGATTGCACCTCAAATTGCACTCCTTAACTTCCACACTCTTTTCCCTCTGTGTGAAAGAGCTGCCCTTTATATCTTAAAGGCCCCGCCCATTTGGGTGAAATCATTATGGTAAGTATCAGGTAAGTATTCATTTTCCAACCTTCTCCAAAATGGTAAACTGGTTATACAGACCTTCATTTATGTATTATGTAATAATATGTATTCATTATACTTCAGTAATAATATGAAATATACATAGTCAAATAAATAAATTATTAAAGACATTTTCCCTCCTCCCGACACATATACACGAAAAACCGTCCAGCCGGCAGACGACTCACGCATGCGCAGCACGGGCAGGCTACGATTTAAGCGTTTACGAATCGCCGCCGACATTTTGACCTTTCTCACTTGCCGTGCTTACGGCAGATCAACGCCACACGCAAGACAGGAATAAAAGAAGAACAACTTTATTTAATGTCTAAAAGCAATTTGAAAATCCTAATCTAAAATCCTCTTCTTTCCTTTCCTCCAGGAATCCAAGGCAACACCGTGGTAAGTTATAGACAGGTAGGTATCGCAGGTGAGTAGGTAGGACAGGGCTCACTTCCTTCTGGCGCTGGTGCCAGACTTACAGTGGTGAGTGACGAACAGGTGGGTATCCCAGGGGAGTAGACGGTCGGGGCTCACTTCCTTCTGGCGCTGGTGCCAGACTCACAGTGGTAAGTGACGAACAGGTGGGTATCCCAGGGGAGTAGACGGTCGGGGCTCACTTCCTTCTGGCGCTGGTGCCAGACTCACAGTGGTAAGTGACGAACAGGTGGGTATCCCAGGTGAGTCGACGGTCGGAGCTCACTTCCTTCTGGCGCTGGTGCCAGACTCACAGTGGTAAAGGACGAACAGGTGGGTATCCCAGGTGAGTCGACGGTCGGGGCTCACTTCCTTCTGGCGCTAGTGCCAGACTCACAGTGGTGAGTGACGAACAGGTGGGTATCCCAGGTGAGTCGACGGTCGGGGCTCACTTCCTTCTGGCGCTGGTGCCAGACTCACAGTGGTAAAGGACGAACACCACACAAGGGCCTCCGGGCCACAGCAACCTCAGGGTCGTCGGCGGAGCAGAACTCTTTTTGAACAGGCCGGATCAGGACCTCCAGCAGAGATGTACAGTTCTCACGTGGGTTGTAAAGGGCGGGCACTTCACACCATACAGGTGGGTTTCAAGGCTGCAACAGACTCAAGTCACAAGCTGAGGGGGGCTTTCGCTGGGGCAGACAGCATAACACTTCAAGCAGGGGTAAACCGTTCTCACGTGTGTTGCAGGGGCAGAGTCACAAGCTGAGCGGGCCTTCACTGGAACAGACGGAATCAACACTTCAAATAGAGGTGAACAGCTCTCACATGGGTGGCAGGAGACGGAGTCACAAGCTGAGCAGGGCTTTCACTGGGACAGACAGCATAAAAACTTCAAGCAGAGATAAACAGTTCTTATGTGTAGTGTGCACACGGGGGCTTTTCCTACACGGGGACATCCAACAGGTGACTACAATCGATCTCACTAGGCTCTTATGATGAACGGTAGACCAGCATGACACATGGGGAGTGCACGGCAATAAAAGATAAATCTTCCACACACACACGGCAGTCCAACTCCAAACATGCAACGTGATGGGAAACGTCAATTCCAGCACTACAAATCCACTCTTCAAGTGCAAATAGGGCCAACACTCACCCAGAGATCTCGATCTGAAGAGCCGATGATCGTCAGAGTTGGGACAGATGTGGTGAATAATTTCCTCACCACTACAAGCGGGCTTCACTTCGCTGTTTCCAATGGTCAAGGAGGAGGCAAGAGATCGACAAGGAATCAGTATATTTCACTCAGTGCGATGTGTACCACGTGATCCGAGCACTCCAAACCAGTATCCAATTTAGTGTAGAAAACATGCGTCTATGAGATTCAATTTGTCAATCACTCATCTCACTCTTTTCCAGTCCAGGCGACGAATTCCACTCTTCAAAACTGCCCTCGGATCCCACAAGCGACACTCCTCTTCTTTCACGATGATCCTTCAGCTGCAACACTCTACAAACATTTCCCAACGTGAGAGAACCACACCAGATCGACGGGGGAAGACAAAGAAACAACAAGCCAACACGGAGAGAGAACACCCAGCCTTCTCTTCCCCTTGTGTTTTATCCTCTCCAAACACTGGCGCCACCTCAATCAGACACTCAGAGTGAAGTCCCCACACCTGTCGTCAATCTGCCGTTTAGTTGTCATGACGACAGACACACACACAAGCCCGGGGACAGTGTTACACTAAAAGTGCCCCGGCGGGAACACTTCTCCAGTGGGAATAGTTCCGGGGATTATTTGTCACCCCGTGACATTTACACCTGGCCAGTTCATGCGTGTTCTCTGATCGGATAGCTATCTGATCGTGAAAAGACTGCCCTCCGAAACGCATTCGAGACGAATTTAAATCCGATCGCTCAGAACACTTCAGGAGGTCTGGGCCACATTCCAGACAAAACTGGACAAGTGTAAATCCATCTTGTTAAAACCACATATGTAAATTTTACTCCTCCCAATTATACCAATACTCCTATTCATGTGAGTATCAACTGGTAAAGTGTCATGGTGATATCTGTAAGTTACCATTTGTACCCTATTCACCTGTAGTGTCTCGTCTTAAAAGAAGATTTCTCCCTTTGCTTTAAACTTTGAGCGTTCTGACTTTGCAGATGTTGTTTATGTTCAAACAGCAACATTACACACTAACTAAAGTTAGAAAAGTGAAATCATAGTCATCCACCCCTTTAAGCGTCTCACAGCGGTTAATTTCACATTCTAGGGACAAGTGTTGTGAGTTAGCTTTAGCTAAAAATTATGCATACATCAGATGACTGTTTAAGTTTATCTATGTTTTTTGTATCTGTCCCTATCTAAATAAACTTAAATAATAATAATAATACATTCAAAATGCTCTAAAACTGCCAAAACAATAAAAAAATCCTCAAATCAAGTCATTCTTCCATAACACTGGCAAAAGTTGTGACACACTTTGTTATTCATAATCATAACTGACCTAAAAAAAAACTAAAAACACGTAGCGTTACATGATGTATGGAATAGATGGATGGATATAATGTACTGAGAAGGTTATAGATTTCCCTCTCTCTTCTTTCCTCGTGTGTTTTCCTTCATCCATGTTCATGCATGTGAAAGATAATCATTCTGAAGCCATCCTGTTTTACTAAAAGATGACTGACAAAAAAAAAAAAAAAAACTAAGAGAAACTAGTACCTGGGCAGGCTTTCAGCTGAAATTGCAATTAGTTTGGTTTGTAATAATTATTATTTTGTTTCACAATAAAAACTCTTGTAATATTTTATAATAATTCCTGCAGAAATGTGCAAAGTTTTCCATCATTCTGATTTAAATGTGCTGTCATCAGTTTGAAAGCAGTGTTAGCATTAATATATATATATATGCTGCATATAGTGTATGAATGACAAAAGTGTTCATGAATTTGAGAAAATGTGGTCATTGAATGTAATTGTGTGAAAGCAATGAAAAATGATTCACAGTTTGGTCTGCATATAGACTTCTGTTTCACTGAATGTGTGAAGAGTTTGTGACTTCAGTTTTGACCGATGCATGTGAGCAATCGAAACTGAAAGTTTCACCGCAACTATTTTTGTCAGTTACAGCTTCTTCTTTTTTTCTTCAGTAATGATAGACCAAGACTCAAACTAGATCATCTGCAAATATTTAGTATTTTTGAGATTGGCAGCTTATAACTGTGCCCGCCTTAACTGATTAACCGCTGGACTGCCAGGAGCCGCAGGAGACAAACATTCAGATGTGAATGAAAGTAAATAACAATGTTCATTTATTCAAAGTATTTTTAAACTTTTTACGGAAAATAGAAACTTATTGTAACTTGTTTAATTTAATGAGCCTAAATGAATAAATATGTATTCTTTCAGTAGTTGTCTTGATTGGGGTGGAAGGTCATGTGACCTGTTATTAGCAGCTCCTGCCAGCCAGCTGAAGATTGAACCCACTCACAGTTTACTGTGTGTGTGTGTGTGTGTGTGTGTGTGTGTGTGTGTGTGTGTGTGTGTGTGTGTGTGTGTGTGTGTGTGTGTGTGTGTGTGTGTGTGTGTGTGTGTTTGTGTGTGTGTGTGTGTGTGTGTGTTTGTCTGTCCTCGGGGTTCCCCCCACACAACAGGATTTCAGGTCGTAAATTTAACGTTACATATTTTACAATATGAGATTGTTGTTTCAATATTGTTATGATTCTTCAGTAGAATTATTTCAAGGGCATATGACATTTTTCATTTCCTTAACTTACCTAAACAAAGGGAACTTCACTCTTTATAAATATCTTTGTCATTTTTCTGGTGAAAGGAAACAATATAAAACCAACTCAAAGTGGTTTACTCTAGTCAGTTGCTGCAGTAAACTGGTTTAGCTGGTCTCTCAACCCAAACCCCTATAAAACCAGCTTAGGGTGTTCTTCTAAAAAGTTTTGTTTTTTCTTTTCTTTCAGCAACTCAAAGTGCAGCAGTAAACTTACGCCATGGAGGACAACTACAGAGATGTTCAAATCCGACCATCCATCTTCTTCATCGCTGCTCTGTGTGTGGGGGTGCCGTGTCTGATTTGGGCTTTTTATTTTGTGCATCTTCA
>JARPMJ010004514.1:0-17500 GCA_033366665.1 Phoxinus dragarum
TGAAATTGTGAGTTATTTTGAATTTAAGTTGAAAGAATGTGAAGAATGTGCTTAAATTACTATTTATTTATTATTTATTGATCAAATCTAGTGATTTAAAGGTTAATATATATATATATATATTGCATTAAAAAATAGAAAAATATCAAAATTAAATAAGCTTTCTGAATTTTTTAAAAAAAAAAGTATAATTTTAGGGCTGCGGGTCATCTTGACCCTCGAGGGGATTTGTTACAAAACGCGAGGGAATATTAGCAGAAAACGGCAAATAATTCCCACCTTTAGCGTCATGTCATCCGAACAGGAAGCCAGCAACATCCCCGACGGATCCCATTTAATGGCGTTCACTTCATTCTGAAAGCAAACACACACTGTGTTCATCTAGTGTGTGACAGTTCAACTCGCTAACACTTTACCATCAGCTTCATTAGTTACTGTATTAACCAATATGAACGAACAATGAGCAATACATTTATTACAGTATTTATTAATCTTTCTTAATCTTAGTTAATAATAATAAACCTGTTCATTGTGTGTTCATGTTAATGTTAACAACACAACCTTTGATTTTACAGTTCTGTGATCAGAGGAAACTGTCTAAGTATCTCAGAAATAGATAAAAATTTATTAATTTAAACAATGTAATAATTTAAGGCGGAAACTCATTATGAATACCTGTTTGTTACCGTGATTAAGACTAAGTTCATGTTGACTCAGACACGTTCTGTAAAGTGTTGAACTCGTGTGTAACTCGTGTGCTCACCGTGTGCCCTTGAAAGGTCTTGAGTGGACGCTCACTCCCGAGTCGACACACATGTATGCACATGTCCGTACTGCACGAGGCGAACGTCGTGTTATTCTGCCAGTCCACGTCCAGCGCCGGCGCTGCGGGAAACACCACACATGCTGCGTTAGAGCACACAGTACGCTTGCTACGATAGTTCAAGAGCAACCGCCCCACCGTCGATTGCTTTTTTATTCATTTAATTTATGTAAGCAATAAGATACTCGAGGCTGTATCGTGAATACCGTATATAAGTCGCACTGGACTATAAGTCGCACTGGACTATATGGACTATAAGTCGCACTGGACTATATGGACTATAAGTCGCACTGGACTATATGGACTATAAGTCGCACTGGACTATATGGACTATAAGTCGCACTGGACTATATGGACTATAAGTCGCACTGGACTATAAGTCGCACTGGACTATATGGACTATAAGTCGCACTGGACTATATGGACTATAAGTCGCACTGGACTATATGGACTATAAGTCGCACTGGACTATATGGACTATAAGTCGCACTGGACTATATGGACTATAAGTCGCACTGGACTATATGGACTATAAGTCGCACTGGACTATATGGACTATAAGTCGCACTGGACTATATGGACTATAAGTCGCACTGGACTATATGGACTATAAGTCGCACTGGACTATAAGTCGCACTGGACTATATGGACTATAAGTCGCACTGGAGTATATCGACTATAAGTCGCACTGGACTATATGGACTATAAGTCGCACTGGACTATAAGTCGCACTGGACTATATGGACTATAAGTCGCACTGGACTATATGGACTATAAGTCGCACTGGACTATATGGACTATAAGTCGCACTGGACTATATGGACTATAAGTCGCACTGGACTATAAGTCGCACTGGACTATATGGACTATAAGTCGCACTGGACTATAAGGGCCCTTTCACACCTACCTTGTTTGGTCCGGACTTTCGGACTTTTCAGTTTGGTCCGAATCAAAATGGCAGGTGTGAAACCTCCCCCGGACCACGGTCCGAACCAAACAGATAAAATTTGGTCTGATGAAAAGAGGTAGTCTCGGTCCGGATCAAACTGAACAAAGGTTTGGTTCGTTATAGTGTGAAAGCATTTTCTGTAAGGTTCGGACTTTCGGACCATTTACAGGAAGTTCCGGCTGTTCCCGCGTAGCCGAAGAAGACAAAGATAGCAGGAAAAATGAGCCGTGGTAGCACATGTGGAGAGGAGGAAACAAGGTTTTTATTTGAAATATGGTCTGACGACATAATATGAAGTCAACTGGAAAAACGCTTTTTTCGGTCTTCTCCTCCTTTCCTGCCGGCGACGATCAAATGTTCGCACAGCGAGGACGTTCATTTGGCGAATTTGAACTAGCCTCGCGTATAGTTGGTGCTGCAGGTAGTAATACCATAATAATAACAATATAGTTTCAACAATATGCGTCTGTTCATTCATTGTTGTCAAAGTTACCCGCCGATTTGACAACAACACGCTGACGTCAGACGCACGTCCGTTTACAAACCAATCAATGTCGAGATGCAGCGCACATAGATGATGACGACAGGACGCAAGCACGTCATGTGAAGTTCTTTAGTGCGCTCGCATAATTGCAGTGTTCGGACCTTGGTGCGGACTTTCAGGTGTGAAAACGCCCTAAGTCGCACTGGACTATATGGACTATAAGTCGCACTGGACTATATGGACTATAAGTCGCACTGGACTATAAGTCTCACTGGACTATATGGACTATAAGTCGCACTGGAATATAAGTCGCACTGGACTATATGGACTATAAATCGCACTGGACTATAAGTCGCACTGGACTATAAGTCGCACTGGACTATAAGTCGCACTGGACTATAAGTCGCACTGGACTATAAGGTGCACTGGACTATAAGTCGCACTGGACTATAAGTCGCACTGGACTATAAGTCGCACTGGACTATATGGACTATAAGTCGCACTGGACTATATGGACTATAAGTCGCACTGGACTATATGGACTATAAGTCGCACTGGACTATATGGACTATAAGTCGCACTGGACTATATGGACTATAAGTCGCACTGGACTATATGGACTATAAGTCGCACTGGACTATAAGTCGCATTTATTTAGAAATGTATTTCACAAAATCCAAGACCAAGAACAGACATTTAATCTGGAAAGGTTATTCAGCTCCACAACAGCACACAGAACAACAGCTGAATAGTGTCCGGTGTGTTAGCGTAACACATTAACAGTTATTCAGCTACACAACAGCATAAAGAACATATACCTGAGGCTGAATAGGCTAAACTAACATTAGCCAGCGAGTCCAACAAGTTACCGGTCAGCAAGTTCTCCAAGCTCCCGATCTCACTCCACAACACTGAATCCATTGAGTTCCTCCTCGGTGTCGCTTCTGAACGACTCCGCTAACTAGAGCGCCCTCTCGCGGCTGTAGACGGTAGTGTTTTCTCTTGGTTCATCTCAGTCAGTATGAATTAATTTTGATATATAAGTCGGACCTGACTATAAGTCACAGGACCAGCAAAACTATGAAAAAAAGTGCGACTTATAGTCCGGAAAATACGGTAAGCTGTTCACGGCCAGGGACTATTTTTTCCAGCGGAAGGCAGGCTTTTAGTGATTTTACTTCATGAAAGTTGCACTAATACATATTTTTCGGCTTTAATATTTGTATTGTCTGGTAACCGTTTTATAAAAGCAATAAGATACTCGAGGCTAGTGCTGTGTCGTGAATAAGTCCACTTTGCGTCGTGCCTAACAACGCCCTTCAGCCGGGACTTATTCACGACACAGCACTTGCCTTAAGTATCTTATTGCTTTTATAAAACGGTTACCACACAATACAATACGTGTCCACGGCGAGAAACGAGCGTTTGCAGATCATTACTAGCCATAGGCATTAATTAAAAACGCTCTCGCTCTGCTAAGCACCATAATGAACACCCGTGCGGACGTGCGCATTTTAGTTTCACTTTCAAATTAGCTTTTTAAAAGCCCCGCCGGTGACGCCAGTGTCGATTAACCGCCACATCTCTATCTGACCGGTGATTCTGTACCTGAAAAACTCAGTTAATTTCAATCGTATCCTTGTTTGGTTGTATCTATTTGTGCGTTTGCTAATTTTTATTTGTTAATTTTTAGTGTTTACTTGTCTTTAACAATGCTTGAAGTTTATATTAGTTCGGCTAGTTGTTTTTCTGTGGTGTTTTCAAACGTTTCTTGTGTAAGCGTCGTTTACTCTGTTGATTTCTGATCATGATATTCAGCAAAAATTGTTTTGCAATAAGACTAAATGTGAATGTCTATATGTGAATGTGAATATCTATGTTTTTTATTATTACCTTATTGGAATCGAAATTAGGCATCGATAAGCAGAATCGAAATCATTAAAATTCAAACGATACCCAACCCTACACACAACGCATGATTAAAATCCAGTGGCCTTTGACACCTGACCTATACTCAGAGGTTGTGAACTCACCAGAATGAAAGGGGAACTGCTGTTTGGCTTCGCCTGTATGTGCGTCCCAAATGATTGTCGTCTGCAGAACGAGAACAAATGAACAACTGATTATAGGGAATAATTCCCTCCATCTCAACCCTGTAGAGCCGGACACATGTTGGGTTTCATATTTAGACTTTTAGTCTGATATAGTGCAAATATGGAGCTCAGAGGCTAATATAATCTAATATTTATTTATTTTATTCCTTTAAAAAAATTTAACTAATTTATTTGAATCATTTTTACACATATTTTAATCAAATGTAATATATTTCATCTCATTTTTATTTCATTCAAATTTTGTTTTGTTTATTTTAATCAAATGTATTTGTTATTTATTATTTTTACTTATTTTTAATCATTTAAAATTTAATATGTATGATCATTTTTGCTTATTTTCATTTTAATACAATATATTTAAATCATTTACACTTATTTTAAATCTAATTTATTATACAATCTAAGTTTTATTTATTGTAATCTAATATTTATTTATTGTATTTACATTTATTTTATTATAGTTGCATATTTTCCTTTATTTAATCTAATATTTATTTCATATTTTTTATTTGAATTAATTTATTTGAATTATTTTTTTACAATTATTTGTAAAAACATTTACATTTCATCTAATTTTTATTTATTGTCATCTCTATTTAATTTTTGTTAATTTTAATCTAATTTATTGAAATAATTTTTTACATGTATTTTATTATAATTTCTTATTTTATTCTACTTTAATAAATTTAAATTTATTTTAATCTAATTGAAAAATATTTTGGTTTATTTATTATTTTAAACCTATTGATTTTTTTTACTATCTTAAAACTTTTTAAACTAGTATAGTAGATACTTACATAAAATGCATATAAATATGAATATCTGCCAATAACATGTCTTAGTAAGATGATATTTGCATGCTTAGCCTTATGATCAAAGCTCAGTAGTTTTAAAACATAATGCAATGCAATATAATGATGATTGAGCGATGAACAAATAAACCTTCCACAAAAGACGATCAAATTTGATACTTTTCTAATAAATAATGTCTGGATAATCAAGTAAACTTCAGCTTAGTTGAAATATTACTAACAATATCAAAGTTATTCTTACTTTTCCTTGATAAAATCAGTTCAGATTTAAAGACAAGTGAAGAAAACAATTAAAGAATTATAAGGTTAATGCATTGTGCATGCATTGATTGCATAAACTAATCACATAGACATTGAATGCAATAATGCAAACGTGTAAATGTAATAAAAGTAATTGACATATATTCACCTTGTCGACTCCAGCGCTCAGAATGCTGTTGCCTTTCTTGTTCCACTTCAGTGCAAATATGGGTCCTTTGTGTTGGCCAAGCGTGCTACTCAGATTCCCTGTTAAAACATCAGATAGCATCAGGCTCGCGCGAGCGGCATTAGCTCCCAGCGTTAGCACACTTACCGTCTTTCGTCCATATTCGGGCAAATCCGTCATAAGATCCGGTTGCCAAGAGAGTGCCTTCGCTCTACAGACACACACAAAGATATATATAATGAACTAATGATGAAACATTCCCCGTTATATAATTAATTTAATTTAATATAATTAGAAAATATCCTTAAATAAGTGATATTAAATAATGATTTACTGAGCAATACAATGGTTTAATACTCAATGCAACAACAATAATCTGATCACTGGATCTTCATGTTCTTTGTTGTTTCATGAAACATGATCCACATTGGGGAAAACAGCTCAATATTTAATACGCATTGGCAACAACAATAATATATAGATTTAATTATTATAATATACGGGTGAAACTGGAAAAATATGGTGCAAAAGTTCATTTATATCTCACTTTGCATGTAATGAGTCTATATAATATATTGGTTTCACCTTTTAAGTTGAATTACTGAAATAAATTAACTTTTGCTCCATATTTTTCTAGTTTCACCTGTAAATATATATATATGGATAATATAAATCAAATCAGCAACATTCCCCATGGATTTAATGCAGTAGCACTAAAGGTCCTTTTGCCAGAGATATACCCGCGCGCCTCGAGACTTTGTGGTTTTGTGATCCAGGGTCACATGTGGAGATATGCAACACACTATGCCGTAGAAGCAACACACTCACGTTCCAGTCCAGCGAGGTGACGTCCTTGTTGCTGGGAACGTCTTGTCCTCCCTCTCGAATGCAGTGCCGCAGGACCAGCTGAGTCGAGCCGCTGTTCTCATTCAGGTTCCATATGCGAGCCGTCGAGTCGCCAGAGCTGCCGGAACACAACACACCCATTACACAACACACTTTCAGTGAGAGTTTTACATATGTGAACCTGGACCACACAACCAGTCACATGGGTCCATTTTAGAAGCTGAGATGTATGCATCATCTGAAAGCTGAATAAATAATCTCTCCACTGATGTGTGGTTTGTTAGGATAGGACAATATTTGGTCGAGACACAACTATTAAAAATCTGGAATCTGAGGAGCAAAAAAATGTAAACATTGAGAAAATCTCCTTTAAAGTTGTGCATTTATGTTCACGATTGTGCTGCATTCACTCACAAAAATACATGTTTTATATATTTACGGTAGGACATTTACTAAATATCTTCATGGAACATGATCTTAATATCCTCATGATTTCTGGCATAAAAGAAAAATGGATAATTTTGACCCATACAATGTATTATACAGGATATCAAGCATATTATATAACATCATCACAGAACCTGAGGTCAGAGATATCAGGCTTACATTTTGAACTTGTTTAGATTTATGGCTTTGATTTTCTCAGTTTTAGAGTAAAACATGTTTATGAAAATATATATTTCATATAAAAACTTTTTTTTAATAACAATAAACATGAAATTATGTAACTTTTTTAAAGTTCACTTTTTAAAACTGCCGTAATACAATAAACCAATTATACATAATAGACAGAAAAATAGTTTTAGTGAGAGTTTTCCTTATACATTTGATAACACCATCACAGAAACCTTGAGGTCAGAGGTCAGAGGTCAGTAGGGTTGGGTATCGAGAACCGATTTCATTTTAGAACCGGTAACAAATTTCCAAAAACCAGGGATTCGATAAGACTAGGCAAATCTAGTGTGTGTGCAATAAGTGCAATAAATCTAATAAGTGTGCAAATATATTTTAATTTTCAAATATTCAATCTGTAATTATCATTCGGAAAAAAAAATACTATTAGAATTTTATTACATTGCCATAAATGCAGTGAATGCATGATAAATCCCAAGCACTAACTCGCAGTTATAAGTAAATGCACTGGGTGGCGCTATGGAGCGAGTTAAGTTGATTGTATTTGAGCACAACATCACATCATCTCATCCTCTGCCTCAAAGTTTGGAATATCTTAGAAGAAATAATCTTACTAAATGATATTACAAAAATGACTTGCACTCGAGTAAGAGATTCGGACTCAAGACTTTAAACTTCTGTTGGGTGCAATTCACAACCTCACCACTAGATGCCACTAAAACACACAGTGCACCTTTAAAAGGGGCAAGAATAAAAGATAGATTTTTTCCTCTACAAAAAAATATTGGACTTAGAAACAAGAATCGATAAGAACCCGATTCGATAAGCGGAATCACTGAAACGATACCCGAGCCTAGAGGTCAGAGGTCAGCTCACCCTGAGGCCAAGAGGTCAGTGACGGGGTTCCAGGCACAGATGAAGACCTCGGACTCGTGACCCCGCAGAACCGTGGCTTTACTGGCAGGAATCTGGGCCTCGTCCTCCACATCCATCGCCTCCACGTGGTGATCTGATACACACACACACACACACACACACACACACACACACACACACACACGATTATTATCAATGTTGAAACCAGTGTACACATTTTTTTAGGTTTCTTTGATGAATAGAAAGTTCTAAAGGACAGCATTTATTTGAAATATAATCTTTTGTAACATTAACGGAGCGGCTGACTTATAGTCCGGAAAATACGGTAATGCTGTCAATGCAGGAGATCAGTAATATTGCTGAATATTAAAGGGCACCTATTATGGAATTTTGAAATGTACCTTTCATGTAGTGTGTAACATAGATCTAAGTGAACAAAATCATCCTGCAAAGTTTGAAATATGAAAGTGCACCGTATATAAAGTTATTGTCTTTCAAAAGTAAGAGTCGACTCTGAGTCATTTTAATGAATCGTTAGAAGACCGAAGCTTTTTCTCTGACTAGATGACGTCAACTTGTCAAGTTATTTGAATACGATACGCCCACTTATTGCGCTCCAAGGCCAGCAGGGAAACATCATGGCGACGAGACGCTGTGTTCTGAAGTGCGGCTCAAAAGCAAACTTTTTTCATCTGCCCAAGGAGGAGCATTTGAAGACTAAGTGGCTACAATTAACTATACCACAGAAGTATAGTCCGAGCCTTGTGCTTTGTTCGCGTCATTTTAAAGACGATTGCTTTTTAAATGCAATCAAACTTGGATTCGCGAGCCGGCTGATATTGAAGGAAGGTTCAGTTCCAAGTGTATTTGCATCAGCTTCCTCCTCCGTATCACTGTAAGTGTTATTAATAATTGTTGCTTTTATGTTTTATGTAGCATGCTTAATAATTATTTTGTTTGTTGTGTACGCACCGTTTAGCTTCTAGGTCTTCAATGGCAATTGTATTGAGATATGTGAAGTGTTTGTCGTTGTTTTCGGAGTTGTCTTAAAGAATAGAGTAATATCTCGTAGTAACGTAACTGCATTTTTTTTGTGTGTAAAAACGTTATGTTTATGCATCGGGCTAACGCAAACAAAGACTGATTGTGCTTTTACAATATGAACTCTGGGCTATGCTCGCTAACATAACATTAAATTCTTTATCTTATTTTTAGTTTTTTACTACAAACTACAAAGCAGTGGACTATAATCATTATTATAACACAATTTAATTGATAAAAGCATCATTGTACTCCGTGTTAAACTAAGTATTATCTCTGTAAACACTGCTGGGTCATCTGACCAATCAACGCAGATTAGCGTCGCGCAGAGGAGGGGTTTGGAAAACGAGTCGTTGAACGAATCATTTGGGAGTCGGTGAGCAAATCAGGTAAAAATAAATGCATATTATACGAAAACAAAAGTGTTTTTTGTCATTGCATGGATGTAAAACTGTTGTTGGGGACTCCCTAAACAACATTAGGAACATTTTAAATGTCATAATAGGTGCCCTTTAAGTTGAATGACTCACTAAGTGTGTGTGTGCCGTTCTCCTCGCCGTTGAGAGCGGCGTCTCCGTTCCTCATGGCGTGCGACTGAAGAGTCGAGGAGTCGACGGCCTGCTGCTGCTGCTGTTGTTGTTGTTGTTGTTGTGAGAGTTTGTCCCTGATGGCCTGTTTCCTGGTGTGCACCACGTCTGGCATCACGGCGTCGATGAGCGACAGGCACTCGATCGGCCGGCCGTCGAACACGGTGCCATCCTGAGAGATCACACACAACATCACAATCACACACACCAAATCTAGAGCAAATCTGAGCAAAATCCTGAAGGAGAAGAGCAATCCTTCGGGAAGCACTTATATTGCTTCGTGGTTCAATGATGAAGTTTTGTGATCATTTCAAAGATAGTTTTCAAGATATTATAGAGCTTGGCGTGACTAGGAATTCAAATTAAAAAAATATTCCATGACTTTAAGATTTTATTATTTTATATTCGTCACAATTTTATTAAATTATTATTTATGTATTATAAATAAAATATTGTTCATAATGATAATAATAATAATAGAAAATCATAGATAAATGTAAGCATTTAATATATCAAGGCTTAAATGTTTTCTTTTTTAATATCAAATGTTCAAAAGTTCGGATCAGGGTTATTAACTAAAACCTAAACTATAAAAAACATTTTCATTCCTTGAAATAATTATTATATAATATATAATAAAATATATACAACTTGTTGTAATAAAAACTGTTCAGACGTATAAAAAAATATAAAAATTGTAGTTTTTCAATGATAGTAAAACAACATAAAATGTATAATGTTTCCATAATTGCTTATTCTTGCTTCATAGGCAGTGAAAATGTAGTTTATACAGGAATATAATTAAGCATTTTGATAAATAAAAAAACAAAAGTTAAATACAAGTTTATTTATTATGACGTACAGCTGGTCTAGAATACCTCTTCAGCGAATCATGCTCGTGTGTGTGTGTGTGTGTGTGTGTTCCGGTGAAAAGACCAGTAGTTATATATTTGCACTTTTCTATTGTTCATCCAAAGCCTCACTGAAATATTTGAATATTTTTGTTTATTTAATGTAAAAGTTCTGTATTATTATTCTCTCTTACTGTTGTTCTAAACTCTTGCAAGTGTTTTTCATTGCATGTTTTTTTTTTATTATTACAATTTTTTTGTATTTATGGCCTTTTTTTAAGAAGGAGGGAAGCGATGCAAAACGTCTGAGAACCACTGCATATGTAGAGTGTGGTGTTGACCTCGTTGATGCTGATCTCGGCCTCCACGTACTGAAGGCCCTTCTGCAGGACCGAGATCAGCGCCGCCGGCGGGACCAGCGCCCCGTTGATGTTGGACTGACTGATGTGCGACTCGATGCCGAACGTGAACGCCGAGTGAGAGAAACCTGCGGGACACAGACGAGAGAGGACTCATACATGTGTCTCGAGCATCAGATCATCATATTATACTGGATCATGTGACACTGAGGATCATGTGACACTGAAGACTGGAGTAATGATGATAAACTCAGCTTTGATCACAGGAATAAATTACACTTTACTGTATATTCACATAGAGAACTGATGATTTACATTATAATAATATTTCACTTTTTAAAAAAAATGTTTGTATTTTTAATCAAATAAATGCAGCTTTGGTGAGCAGAAGAAACTTCTTTTAAAAACATTAAACTCTTACTGACCCCAAACTTTTAAACGGCAGTGTGTGTCTCAAAGCCGGTTTGCACCCGTTTTGTTTTGGCTGATCTTGTGATTTTGGGTGATTTCTCATCAGTAAATCCCCTTACACACACACACACACACACACACACACACACACACACACACACACACACACACACACACACACACACACACACACACACACACACACACACACACACACACACACACACACACACACACACACACACACACACACACACACACACACACACACACACACACACACACACACACACGGTTTACCTGACTCCTGCAGATATCTGTACACCAGGAAGTTGACTTCATCACTGGTAATGCTCATCTTCACTCGGCTCAGAGGAGGAGCGCCCCCTACAGGACACACACAGCATTACATCATCTCAACACCATCATCTCAAAGAGGTCTAAAAACACACACACACACACACACACACACACACACACACACACACACACACAAGTCTACCAATAACCCAAATATATGAGGAGTGAATTATTGTTATGTCGGTCTCTGGAGAAACTGGTATCATTCATTAGGTTAATTATAGATATGAAAATCCTTGAGTTGTTAATGCACATAACACTTCAGTGTTTGTTCACTCGCTGACAGACTCGCTTTCCAGGTCAAAGGGGGCGGAGTCTCAGAGCCACGCCCACCTGTCATATCATCACCACGGACCAATGGGAGTCCGGAGGCGTTTACCATGTCACTTCTCTGGAAAGCTGTTTCGAACTCCTGGAACAAACTTGTTTTGACCTGATTTTGTTTGAAATGACGTCACAACCAGGGTTTGTAATTAACTTTTTCACTCACCGGCCAATTTGGCTACAACATTTTTAAGTTAACGGCCAATTCAGAACTTTTACAACCCCCCCCCAAAAAAAAAGAATAAATGAACAAGATTAACTACGTCACAGCTTTAAATTTGAAAGCTTTGAAATACGTCACATAGGGCTGGGACGGTTACCGCATTATCGCGGTCACGTGACGCCTACCGCGGGTCTGAGCTCGTCACCATCATCACCGAAAACAAAAACAAAAAAAACATTGGCCTGCACGTGTGCACGTTGTGTCTAATGACATGGATTAATTGATTCTAATTCTAATGACATGGATTATGTCTAATGATTGTGTCTTACACGGATTCAAGGTTTTCTAAACAAAACTTCTCAAACGATGGAGAAAATCTGACCTTTCGTGAGTTGGGGAACGCAATGTTTCATGACACATAATATTCCATTCTAGAGATGCGCGGATCGGCTATTATTTCATCCGCAACCGCATCACAAAACTCATCCGTTCACCATCCGCACCAACGTTTTTTCACCAATTTTCAAAACCGCACCCGCCCGCCATCCGCGTTGTTTTATGTTTAATGTTGTAAGGTCTATGTGCGATGCAAGGCGCTGCTGCCGCGAGGCTAGAAAGCTAAGGCTGTTCTAGAAAGGAGACTGATCCAATGCAGCAAAGATATATTAAGTCCGTAGTATCGCCTATTGGCTCTGTTGTATCCCCAGAATTCCCATCGGCGCACAGGGACAAAAATAAATAAATATTTTCACAGAGTAAAGTCTTCTCTACGAAATGCAATGCAAGAGATCGCACGGGCGCCTCCGCGTCCTGATTATATGTCTGCTATATTTGCTTCTTATTTATTAATTCCAGGCAATTGGTTGATGAAACATTGATTAAAATTAAGATACAATTTATGCAAAACGAAATTTAATTTAAATTTTAAATTCAATTTAAAGAAAGGCTTTCTACAAAACAAAACTTAATAAAGTGGTCAAAATAATCTCTGACCCATCTTATGATCTTACTAATGCTGTTCACTTTTCATATACCGGTAATCAACATAGATTAAATTAAAATAATAAAATAACATTATATTATGTCAACATAAATATGGAATATAATTTAATTACTGCCTGATGAAAATTTGACTATTTCAAAGTGTGCTCGTTTTTTTTCTGAGGTAACAACATTTAACAAAGTCTGTATAACAAAAAACGTAAAGCAACCTAGTAGGGATGGCCCGATACCACTTTTTCCAGGCCGAGTCCGATACTTTCATTTTTGGTACTCGCCGATACCGATACCGTAACCGATACCTGTATTTTTATTTTCAATTAATTTAATTCATGCATGTGTCATTTTTAAATGTATTGGTAGAGAAACCAAAAGAATGTCAAATCATATTTGTTTATTAAATGTAAACTTAATTTGTTCATCAAATATATTTAATGCACTGCATATTCATTACTGTATAAATTAAATATAGATGGATCTTTTTGTGAAGTTACAAAAAAAGGTAGGCTATTTAGTCAAGAGTTAATCCTTTGCAGTGTTGTATAAAGTACTAGAAAGCAATACTTGAGTAAAAGTACAAGTATGGTACTAGAAAAAGACTTTGGTAGAAGTAAAAGTTACCTTTTAGAATATTACTTAAGTAAAAGTCTTAAAGTATCTGATTTATACTGTACTTAAGTATGAAAAGTAAAAGTAAAAGTTTTTTTTTTTAAAGCAAGCGGTTAACTTTGATTGTGAACTTTATTGTGGATTTCTTATACTAGGCATAGGCCTACTATTAACTGGTACTACCTGCTGTTGTTTGTGTTTTGTAGCCTGTAGCCTACTGTACTTGTGTTATCGTTTATCTCGCGCAGTCTGCAATAGTGCACTGTTCTGTACAGCCTTATAATTCATTGTATTTTTCAAAAATATAATTTTATATTCAGTGCAATAGCTGTACACAGGGTTTTATAAATACAGAGGTCCCAAAAGTGATCTTGCTAGGGCGTTCGGGGGCATATTATTTTTCCACTGTCATTGGCAAAAAACATAGGCCTATGTATATCTGTGTTAAATAGGAATCCATTGTAATAAAGTTATTCTCATTCTGGGCACAGTATCCAAAAGGCTATTGCTCTACCTGCTCTTCTCATCTCCATCTCTCGTTCTTCTTCCCTCAGTCTCTTTATCTTTACCTGTAAATCGTTTTTCGGTCGTTTAAAACTTCTATCGTAAATCAGCGGTTTAGTTTAGCCACTTGCATCTTATCTCGTGAAGCGTCGCGTTTGGGATTCACGCGCGGCTCGTGCTTCCACGGGTTCAGTTGTGCATTCTCCTCCATGGCAACAAACAAGCTTTACGCTGAAATAGAGCGTGCGTCATGCAATCTAGGAGCAGTGATTCGCCAAACCTCAAACCCACATTTCTTTTGATTTTATTTTGTAGTAACGAGTAACGAAGATGCTTAGTGGAAATGTAGCGGAGTAAAAGTATACATTTTATCTAGGAAATGTAGTGAAGTAAAAGTAAAAGTTGACATAAATTTAAATAGCGAAGTAAAGTACAGATACGTGAAATTTCTACTTAAGTACAGTAACGAAGTATTTGTACTCCGTTACATTACAACACTGATCCTTTGTCTGGTTAACATTAAAACACAGCAGCAGATTAATTCAACTGCTGCCCCTTTAAGACCGAACGCACGGACCCGTTTGAATTATACTGTCTACGTTCACTTGACATATAATATACTTTGTTTACTAGGATACTCGCCAAGACGGGCGTTTTTACATAGTTTTGTGTGAATTCATCCGTACAAGCGCAATAGTGAAATAATTCCACTCAGTGTTCGCGCGCTGTCTGAGGCGATGGTTTTCGGGGCGCGCGCTTTGGATGTTTGAAGTTCATGTAACTTCTTGACCTGCAAATGTCCTGTAATAATGTCGTTAAACATAAATAAGGTAACAGTTCATGTTTTACTTACATATACGATTTAGTTTTAATCCAAATACGTGCCGAGTGAACGATCAGCAATCCAGAGCATTCAACAGAAGTGCGCTCTCTCTCTCTCTCTCTCTCTCTCTCTGGTCAGTTAATGTTAATAATAAGCTACATGCCTCGTTTTACTTTCTTTGCCATTGATATCCGACTGAACTACAAACTTTCCACTGACGTCTGATGCGCTTGACCAGCTCGCGCTTCGGTGCCGCGGCGCGCTCAATCCACTGCGCGTTTCTCTCTTATCAGCTCGCGCACCACAGCTATATAGGCGTTACTATATTTTGTTTAATATTTCACTAATATGATACATTTACTTCATAGACAGCCTTCTTTTTTATCCCCATTATACTTTCTGTTGTCAGTGCTTCTTTGTCTGGACACAAACACTGTACACACGCTGCCTGGTATCGGTTGTTGGTATCGGGGCGTTTTTACGAGTACGAGTACGAGTACATGAGCTCAGTATCGGGCCATCCCTACAACCTAGCCTATATTTCGTTTTGCCAGTACTTTATTTAGACATCTATCCATTTCTGTTCTAAATGTGAAATAATAAATGTAATAAACGTGTTCCTTATTATGTTTAATTGCCTTAGCCTCTGGTGTGTGCGCTGGTGTTTGCGTAAAATCAGGGGGGGGGAGGGGGTTAAAGCGGTTTACCGCTATACCGCTGGAATTTCTTGCTTTTCAACCGCGGTAAGAAAAAATCCATACCGTCCCAGCCCTAACGTCACAAAATTTTAGGTGGAAAATAGCAATGTCTTTCCTCTTAACCAAATGCTTAATAATCTTCGCTATTGCTTCAATGTAAACGAACAAGCACCGTTATGTGTAGCGTACTGACGTGTGTGTTCAAGTAAGCAGATAATGTGCAATACGCTGTATAATATATCATGATGAGTCACGAGTATTTGCGCTAAATCTGCACAGATTTGTCTTACACAAACTTCCCAGCAATGTGAGTAAATATAATAACATTGGCTCGTGATTTGACAGCGTTACCCGCCAGAGTTGGCACGTGTTGATTTAAAACCCTGGTCACAAAAGTTTGTTCTCCGACTTCGCCTGAAGTATATCAGGGCATTAATGTGATCATCATTACTCTCAGCGAGACCAACTGCAGTGAAATAAACATCATTTACATTTATTCAGTAAGCAGACGCTTTTACCCACAGAATACCAACTAGGTGTAGAGGAACGATAAAAATAGAGGCAAAATTAACCACAATAATTATTAATTTGAAAGTGTGTGTGAGTGAGTGAGTGAGTGAGTGAGTGAGAGTGAAAGAGAGTGTGTGTGTGTGTGTGTGTGTGTGTGTGTGTGTGTGTGTGTGAGTGAGAGAGAGTGTGTTTGAGTGAGTGAGTGAGTGAGTGAGAGAGTGAGTGACAGAGTGGGTGAGTGAGTGAGTGAGTGAGAGAGTGAGAGAGTCAGTGAGTGAGTGAGTGAGTGAGTGAGAGAGTGAGAGAGTGAGAGAGTCAGTGAGAGAGTGAGTGACAGAGTGAGTGAGTGAGTCAGATATTAATAACGAATGTGTACATGTTGAGAATTAATATAGTACAAATTAAAAAAGTTCAGCTTTAGGAGGGGAAGAGACAGGGCAAGATGAGGAGACTGAGAGAAAAAGAAAGAGTGATGGATAGTGAGAGCAGGTATTGACAAATCTACTGCCCGCTGACATGGTTTTAAAGCTATTTCTTATCCTTTTTTTGGCCTTCAAACGTCTTGAAATTCACATATCAGAGAAATAAAAAATGTGAACCTCCTAACAACCTTAAATTTAAGACCTATTTGATTATAGAGCCCTGTCTACGGCCCTGTATTAAGATCAATAATGAATGTTTACATATTGTGAATAAATTTAATAAACTTAGTTAGGCTACCTAGCTTTAGCTTTCAGTAAATGAACGTGTCTGAGAAAATTATTCATAAATCAACCTATCAGCTGACCCCAAGTTTACTTTCGTCATTGACAGACAAAAATGAAAAGCCTATCAGTCAAAGCTCAGCTTTAGGACGGGAAGAGCCAGAGCAAGAGAAAAACAAAGAGAAAAAGAGTGTGATGCTGATGAGGAGAGAAAAATAATCAGCTGTGTGACATGGTTTTAAAGCTATTGTTGTCCAATTTTTTTTGGCATTCAAAACATCTTAAAATGCACATATGTAGATCAGAGAAATCAAAATTTTCTCGGGCCGCCGAGAAAATTGTTGCTGATTGGCCCCCGAACACCCCTAACTAGTCTACCTCACATTTAGGACCTCAGTGATGATAAAACCCTGCCATCTGCATGTTAATGAAACTAGTTACAGTAATTGTGAGCGTTAGACCCTAACCCAAAGTGTTACCTTTTTTAATTTTTTTAATCATACCCTCATTGGGGGCTGAGCCACAGACAGATTCATGTTCCATACTCGTCACACACATTTCACTTCAGAGAACCAGATGTATATTTGTATTGA
>JARPMJ010004514.1:20000-27500 GCA_033366665.1 Phoxinus dragarum
TAAACATGCAAAGCATTTTGTCCAGTTTATAATAAGCAGTAACAGACCCAGAGGAGATTACAGTCTAAACTAGGCCATTCTGTGTTTATATTTGCTCAAATCCTGGAGAAATCCCCAGACCACAACTCTCTCTCTGCAATCCTATTAACCATTAACTCAGGCAACTTGTGATGATTTACAACTCTAAAGCTATTTATAACAGCGCGAGCCGTAGCGTGGGAGAGATCTGCATATGAGGATGAGGCGTGGGAATCGAACGCAACGCAATTAATATAATTTGCCATAAAACTATATGACCACAAAACAAGTCACATTTTAGACATTGAGATGTATACATCATCTGAAAGCTGAATGAATAATCTCTCCATTGATGTGTGGTTTGTTAGGATAGGACAATAATCGGTCGAGATATGAATATTGAAAATCTGGAATCTGAGGGAGCAAAAAAATGTAAACATTGAGAAAATCTCCTTTAAAGTTGTGCATTTATGTTCACGATTGTGCTGCATTCACTCACAAAAATACATGTTTTATATATTTACGGTAGGACATTTACTAAATATCTTCATGGAACATGATCTTAATATCATCATGATTTTTGGCATAAAAGAAAAATGGATAATTTTGACCCATACGATGTATAGTTGCTATTGCCACAGATACACCCGTGCGGCTCCAGACTGGTGCTGTGCTCCAGGGTCACATATATTTATAAACAAGCCTTTCCCTCTAATCATACTTAGTTTACATCTCACATAAAACATGTAGATTCTTCTTTTCTACATGCATCCTTTGCAGAGAAAGCAATCCCATAATGCACTGCAATGAGAGGTGGACGGATACTGAGAAGCATCAAGTAAAAAATTGTAAAAAAAAAATATATAAACATATATATTATTATTGCATATTTCTGCCTAATTTGGTTATGCTCTCAGCTTGCCTTTTAGTAAGATACATTTTCTCCCAATAATTCCACAATAAGTTATAATTGTGCAATTTGCATAAAATAAAAATTTACTTTTTGTAAACAAATTTTACACTAGAAAGTGCAATTTCAAACCAGTGAAATATCTGAGATTAAATACATTTTTCTAATTTATCTTACACTAAATATACATTTCTGTGCAGCATGTTACTATCTTTAAATTAAATAGTGTGATGTCTTTATATCGGCCATCAATAGTGGAATTGTTCATTTAAACATCTATATCGCATGCACTACATCTAATTAAACACAAGGGTACAGTACGAGTAGGGCTGTAAACGATTAATCGCGATTAATCGAATCCAAAATAAAAGTTTGTGTTTACATAATATATGTGTGTGTATTGTGTATAATTATTTTATATATATAAATACACACACATGTATGTATATTTAAGAAAAATTATAATTTATATATAAAATAGTTACATTATATATAATATAAATCATATACAAATATATATGCAGTATATAAATGAAAATATTTCACAAATATATACATGTGTGTGTATTTATATATACAAAATAATTATACACAATACACAGACATATGTAAACACAAACTTTTATTTTGCATTTAATTAATCGCGATTAATCGTTTACAGTGCTAAGTATGAGTAAAATCATGTAGGGTAAGTGTACCTATTAAGCCCATGTACCCTTTAAGCCCACTTTCAACTTTGAAGTCTAATATAAAAAAGAGAAAATCATATTTTTTGCTGCTCCTTATTTTAACCAATCCAGTGATTTGTAACTTACCTGACATTTTTTATTGCATGTTACAACACATTTGGCAATGTTAAGTTAGCCCCACTCATGTGCATGCGGTCTCAGGGGACCTCAAACGAAGACGCCCAAAAACTTTGGTGTTTCTGGACCCTTCAGAAATCAACACATTTCTGCAATTTTCAGCCATTCTTTTGGTAACTACATTGATATTATGTCAAATAAGAGATAAATGTATTGTTTTTTGTGTATGAACAAATAATAATTCATAATTTTATATAATTTTCCTTTAAATGGAAAGATGAATTTTATTAGTTTGCGCTCAAAGCTAATCTCAAGGTCAAACCATTAGCCTTACTGGAAGATAGACTGCTGAAGAATTAAGCATGTGAACTACAAACACTAAATATTTTGTGATTTATTTTACATTAATATACAAATAAATACATTATAAATTGTTTTGTTGGGAAGATTATTTTCATAAATTAACTTTTTTTAAAGATGGGCTTAAATGGTACAGCGCCATAAAACGCATGCAAACTAGAGTCAACACAAGCTAACCTTGATTGAAAAAAACATAACATTTCTCAATGTGGGCACAATGAAAATTACTATGATGCTTTGTCCACAGTATATTTAAGCCCCTTGCTTGTCTGTGTAAACATATATTATATTTTTTAAAGGAAAACTGTCTTTATTTCACCTTTACTGACTGTGGAACCATTTAAGCCCACCTTATGTGTTTCAATGAGGAATCCCTCAAATTACAAAGTTTAATCAACTTTGTGAGAGAAATTGTTTAATGGCCTATTAATTGGATACTTCATGTGGAATTTTGACTTCATGTGGAACCAAGCCGACTCAAGGCTCCATACTTAGGACATGGGAGGACCACTAGTGGACCCCCCCTAACCCCTGAGTCTGAAATCCCAACTTGGCTTCCTTCCCAGGATACACTCGGTCAAAGTTCCAGCTTTGACCAGGCATAACTCCAGAATCAAGCCAACTTAAGGCTCCATACCCACTAGAATACCCCCTGAAAGCCAAGAGTATGGATCCGCAACTCGGCTTGGCTTCTGAGATGCTCCAGAGTCAAGCCGACTGAAGGCTCCAGACCACCGGCCTGGACCCCCAGCCACTAGCACCTACTGTACCAATCACACCCAGGGCTCTAATCAAACATTAGCTAAATTACTTTTTTTAATGCTTCCCTGTCACTGAATAAATATA
Organism: Phoxinus dragarum; assembly: GCA_033366665.1. Lineage (NCBI taxonomy): Eukaryota > Metazoa > Chordata > Actinopteri > Cypriniformes > Leuciscidae > Phoxinus > Phoxinus dragarum. The sequence continues at coordinate 22,941 of JARPMJ010004514.1, forward strand.
TCAATGTTTTACTTAAAAAAAAAATATATTGTATAAATAAATCATGATGTGGGCTTATTTGGAACACATGCGGGCTTAAATGGTGCCAAAGTACCAATTAAGCCCATGCCAGACTTCTGACTTTATTCATAAAATATCTTAATTTTATATTCTAAAATGTACATCAACTAATAAATACATTTTCAAATGTGAGATTAATCTTGCATTTTTACAAATAATTTTTCTTATAAACCATGTCAATATCTATGAAAAAAACCTAGACTTAGATTTTGGTGGGCTTAATGGGTACGCTTACCCTAATACACCAGTTTTTGTAACGTGTAATTTCAATTTGTATGTTCAATATTTCATAGAGCGACTTTAGAGATCATGATTCTGAGTAAACGAAACAAAACAATCACTAGAGGTTATGACAAAATATGAATTGCTGTTGTCAATCAGGTTGAGTGAATGATTCAATGACTCACTCATAAAGACTTCACTCGTTTCATTACTGGATGAATCAGCGTTTCTAAACTAATGATTCAATGACTCACACATTTTTAACATTCTCTTGTCGCCACCTACTGGTGTAATGATGTAATTAATTCAATCTTTATTTGAAGCATCAATTTACTTTCAAAAGGTGATCGCTACCGTAGACATCAGTCATTGTATCCGAACTATAAACTTTAATCCAGTGCTTATGTGATTATTTTAAGACAGAAATAATATCTTAAAGCGGTTTCATATCTATAACGTTACTGGACAATGGCTCTCTCCGATTCAGAACGCAGATCTGAATATTCGCTGATTTTGTCAAAGGTTTAATAGACAGAGACGAATCTCTGTCATATAGAAATAAAAATCACGTGGGTGTTTGAATCAAGATCACAATCTTTTAACGATTAATATATTTCAGGGTAATTTGATTATCGGTAAGTGATATTTCTCTCCAAAATCAGCAAAAAAAGGCATGATTCCAAGTGGGCCAGTGGGGATGATGTAGGCAGTTCAGCGGGATTGGGAAAAAACAATAACCGATCTTAATCTTAATGACAATTAGAGAGAGGGAAATCATATAATGATTTTTGAAATCTTATTACACGAGAATTATCACTAATTTCTACAGAAACTGACAGTAACAGAGCAGCTGATCTAATGTCTGGTGCTAAAAACTCAATAAAATTAAACTTTTACCTCACAAACAAATATTTAGAAGAATTTAGCTCTACTGTAGTACAGTAGGCCAACAAAATCAGAAGCTGTCATGTGACTCAAGCATCTAAATCACTGATATCATTATCAACAAGTGATGGAGGCTTTCAGCTGAACACCGATAAACTAATAAACGAACAATGTTAAAGTAGTTAACAATACAGTTTAACCCTGTATACTCATTAAACATCACATAAAGGGTCAATAAACTGCTCCATAAAAATATTATCTAATTTGTCTGGCTTTAATCTACTTCGCATTTGAGAACAAGACTAAAAAATGTGTCACGTGGTCATTGTGTTTTGAGCGTATGCTGCAGTAACTTAATATTTTAAGTACAACTAACTAGTAACTAGTGAACATCGCCCCTCCCCCACCCGCTCATCCTGAAGCATGTGCCGCTTCCCTCAGCGTGTTTTAGGACAAAAACAACACGAAATGAGCTATACTAAGTGTATATCACTTACTGAGGTGGTCGATCAACACAAAACATGGCGGAAATAAGACTTTAGATGCTTCAAATGTGAGTAAAGTTCAAACGTGGAGCGTGTCGAGCAGATCTTCCGAGTTTCCTCAGAGAGATTTCCAATCCACACAGAAAAAGTTCAAACGCTAAAATATTCTTACCGCCAAGATTCAAGTTCCCGCTTCTCTTTCACTTCCACTAGGAAAATATCCTCCAACTTCAGTGTGCAAACTGCGACTTTACACCCATCTTCTCCAGTCAGATTTCCCCTCAGCGGCTCGCGATCGTTGTATTCCGTTAAAACATCGACGCGAGACGATAATCGAGGGTTCGTGTGCCAAAGTTCACGTTTTAAATGTCGATCGTGTGTGTTTTTTATACAAGTTTCCTGTGTGTTTCTCACAGAATGAGCGTCGGAAGAGAGACAGTAACGCACACACACACTTACAGCAGAGAGAGAGCGCGAGGCGGGCGGTGTTCACATACACACACTGCGCCCTAACTAGACAGCACTGTACACTAGCATACTACTCGTACTATTTCTGTAGTATATAATATTTATATTGTACGCAGTGAATAGTAAGGCATTTCGACAGAACATTGAATGAAAATAAAAATTGAAAATGTTTAATTTGATTTTAACAGTAAGGTTTTTGTGCGATTACATTTAAAATATATAATTTTGCATTTTAATTTGCATTTGTATGTATACAAATGCGAATTAAAATGCAAAAATTATATATTTTAAATGTAATCGTCAGGCTTTGTACAAAAATGATTTATTATATATTTTAAATAATAAGGCATTTTTATACAGAATTGCATTAAAAATGCAAAAACAAATGTATTTTGGTGTTTTATTATATATATATATATATATATATATATATATATAATTTATTTATTTATTTTTTAATTAATGAGGAATACACCAATTGAAATATACAAAAAACACACATTGCAATTGGCAGTTTATGGAAATTAACATTTTATTCGTTCTCATTATTGACTTATTGTATACAGTCAATCAGTCATAAATTTATTTTGAAATAAATAATTTTGAATTAAATCAATATTAGGTTGGTTTCCTGAGTGCTGTCTAGGTAGGGCGCTCACTAGCTATTGAGACACGAGTGGGGGGAGGGGGAGCTGTGCACTTTGTGACCCACAATGGAAAAATAAGCAGTTGACCTTAAACCTGCTTATTCATCAACACATCATCAGACACATCCACGGCGAAATTACACCGTCATCGTCAGTTTATGCCTCTCATATTTCAATACTTTAAATGACATACAGAAGCATAAATATGTAAATAATAACATAAACAAGCATTCCCAGGACATTGCAGAGGTGTATACACTGTATTCTGATCAGCCGCTTGCGTGCGACACTTTCACAACCAGTCAGATCATATTTGATATTTAATATACAGTCATGTTTTCACAGTGGGCGGAGCTAACCAGTGTGACAAATAACCACGTGACCGAATAAATGCCCTGTCATAAAGCTCAGATTTATGTGGGAAATATGTTGCTTTTTCATGTCATGTCCGGTTAGCGCCTATTTAAATGTATACAATACTTTCCTAACCATTTCCTAAAACAACAAAGAGAATGACACATACGCCTATGTTCATTATAATCACTTCACACACCGTGTGTTCGAGTTCATGTGTGACTGACACCCCGGCGCTGAATATGATTATGATGATGTGTAATAACTCTTCTGCAGTTGTTATGATCGCGTGTTTTGCGCCTGCGCGGTCACACTGACCCAGCTCTCTTCCTCCTGCACGGTCACACACACTCGGAGAGTAAATAACACGACAGGCGGACATTAGTGTGACACATTCCTACGACAGCCGTAAACACTGGAGTAACCACGCATAGTGTGTGCGTGTGTGTGTGTGTGTGAGAGAGAGAGAGAGAGAGAGCGAGAGTTTATGTGTGTGTGTGTGTGTGTGTGTGTGTGTGTGTGTGTGTGTGTGTGTGTGTGTGTGTGTGTGAGGTGCGCATCATTCAGAAGGCATACGGTAACACTGAGATCCTCCTAACAAAGAACAGGTTCAGCCTCTCCCTCCCCCGCCGCATCACCAGGGTCATGTGACCTGCAGTGGGGGAAGGGCTGCAGTGTGTGTGTGTGTGTGTGCGTGTGTGTGTGTGTGTGTGTGTGTGTGTGTGTGTGTGTGTGTGTGTGTGATACTGTATTTGTATTGCCCCTCCCCCACTGCAGTCTGCATCTCACTCACACACACACACACACACACACACACACACACATAAACTCTCTCTCTCTCTCTCTCTCTCTCTCTCTCTCTCACACACACACACACACACACACACTGTATGATGTTACATCATGATCAGGTTAGAGGGTTCATGGAAATGTTTACAGAAAAATTGTGTACAAAATGTTAAAATAGATATTTTTTATAAAATAAGGTTGAATTTAAAAAATATATAAAATAAGTAAATAAATTATGTGATTAAATAAACAAATAAATTAAAATAACTAAATTAATAAATAAAAAACATTTAAATAAATAAATAAGTTTAAGTAAATACATAATATGAATGAATGAAACTAAAAAATCTATATATATAACAAATCTATATAAACATTTAAATAGGTTAAAAAAATTAACTGGGGCCTATATATAAATTTATATAAAAATAAGAAAAAAAAAATGTAATTAAAAATAAGTAAATTAATTAATGAAACATATTTAAATAAATAAGTAAGATTAATGTAAATACATAATGTGAATAAATGAAAAATAAATACATAAATTAAATTATGTAAATAAATAAAGTAACTGTATATATATATATACATTTAAAATGTATTAAAATAAGTCAATGAATTAACACAAATTAAATGATAAATAAGTAAAT
>JARPMJ010004514.1:32500-35000 GCA_033366665.1 Phoxinus dragarum
AAGGTTATGTTTTTCCAAGTTGCATTGAGACGTCACACTTTAATACTTTTTCCACATATAAAGACTTTCCCCCACTTACTGTTTTATGGAGAGAAAATATTTATAAAGTGGATTCTGGAAAAAAAGTGCAAAAATATTGATAAAGAATAAAGTGTCAGGAACAAAGACCGCAATGTCCAGCTCTGTCCTCTCTTCAAAATAAAAGCCAGAAAAAGAGTTTCCACAGAAGAACCGTTCAGTCAACAGCTTTAAAATAACCATTCCCCTTCAAAATTATATGAATTTAGTAATTTATTTACTTATTTTAAACTTCTTTATTTATTTATTAATCTATTTAAATATGTTTATTTATTCATTTAGTTACTAGTTTTTAAATCTATTTTCTATTCATTTGTATTAATTAATTTACTTATTTTTATGTATTCATTTATTTAAGTTAATTAAATATTTAAGTAAATAAACAAGATATTAAAAATGTGTTTAAAATTGGTCACTAAATTAGTACATAAAATATTTAATAAATTAATATTTTTTTAATAAACAAAAACATAAAAAAGGTTAAATAAGTAAATACATAAATTAATAAAATGTAATTAAAATAAAAAAATAGCTTAAAATAGCTTAAAATAAATTTTCCCCTTCAAAATTATATGAATAAATAAATACAATATTTACATTAAAAATAGACTCAAATAAGTTGGTAAATAAATAGAAAATGTATAAAAGTAAGTCATTTAACTTACATTAAAATAAATAAAAATAGATTAAAATAAGTAAATTAATTAATTAATAAAAATTAATAGAAAATAGATTTAAAACTAGTAACTAAATTAATAAATAAACATATTTAAATAGATAAATAAATAAAGATAACTTAAATAATAACAAATAACTTAGATTAAAATAAGTAAATACCTAAATTGAAATGAATGTAAATACTAGTAGATACACATGTCTATTTTTTCATTATTTATTTATATAATGTTTTTTTTTAGTTATTTACTAATTTAGTTACTTATTTTAAACTTCTTTATTTGTTTATCTATTTAAATATGTTTATTTATTCATTTAGTTGGTTTTTAAATCTATTTTCTATTTATTTTTATTCATTTTTAATTAATTTACTTATTTAATTTACTTAAATAAATGAATAAATCAAATATTTAAGTAAATAAACAAGATATTAAAAATGTGTTTAAAATAGGTAACTAAATTAGTACATAAAATTGTTTATAAATACATATTTTTTAATAAACAAAAATAAAAAAGGTTAAAATAAGTAAATACATAAATGAATAAAATTAGATTAAAATAAAAAAATAGCTTAAAATAATTGTTTCCCCTTCAAAATTATATGAATAAATAAATACAATATTTACATTAAAAATAGACTAAAATAAGTTGGTAAATAAATAGAAAAATGTATAAAAGTAAGTAATTTAACTTACATTAAAATAAATAAAAATAGATTAAATAAGTAAATTAATTAATTAATAAATATATAGATTAATAAATAAAGTTTAAAATAAGTAACTAAAATTAGTAAATAACATTTTTTTATATATAAATAAATAATTCAAAATAGACTAAAATAAGTAAATACCTAAATTGAGATGATTGGAAATATGATTAGATACACGTGTCTATCTTTAATTATTTATTTATTTATTTATATAATTGTTTTAACGTTTTTTTTAAAATGTTTTTATTTATATAATTTAGTTACTTATTTTAAACTTCTTTATTTATTTATCTCTTTGAATATGTTTATTTATTCATTTAGTTACTAGTTTAAAAATCTATTTTCTATTTATTTTTATTAATTTGAATTAATTCACTTATTTAATTTACTTAAATAAATTAATAAATAAAAATATTTAAGTAAATAAACAAGATATAAAAAAATGTGTTTAAAATAGGTAACTAAATTAGTACATAAAATTGTTTATAAATAAATGTTTTTTAATAAACAAAAAATAAAAAGGTTAAAATAAGTAAATACATAAATTAATAAAATAAGATTAAAATAAAATAATAGCTTAAAATAGCTTGAAAATATTTTTTTTCCCCTTCAAAATTATATGAATAAATAAATACAATATTTACATTGAAAATAGACTAAAATAAGTTGGTAAATAAATAGAAAATGTATAAAAGTAAGTCATTTAACTTACATTAAATTAAATACAAATAGATTAAAATAAGTAAATTAATTAATTAATAAAAATGAATAGAAAATAGATTTAAAACTAGTAACTAAATGAATAAATAAACATATTTAAATAGATAAATAAATAAAGACATTTAAAATAAATAACTACATTAAAAAAAAATATATTATAAACATATATAAATAAATAATTAAAAATAGATTAAAATAAGTGAAAACCTACATTGAGATGAATGGAAATACACGTGTATCTACTACATTCATCTTAATTTAGATATTTACTTATTTTAATCTATTTTTTATTATTTATTTATATAATGTATATATATA
>JARPMJ010004514.1:42500-47500 GCA_033366665.1 Phoxinus dragarum
GTAAAAATTACGAGATAAAGTTGAAATTATGACATACTAAATCATAATTATGTGATTTCAAACTCGAGATTATGACACAAGTCAACTTTCTATGTCATAATCATGATTATTTCATATAATTGACATAAAAAGTAAACATTTGAGATAGAGTTGAAATTATGAAACACCAAGTCATAATTATGATTTTTATGTCATATAATTTACAAAAAGTCGAAAATATGAGATAAAGTTGAAAGTATGACATACTAAGTCATAATTATGTGACAAAAATTATGTCATAATTATGATTTTTATGTCATAATTTAAACTTTTCATGTTATGGTTTACAAAAGCATGTTTGTAAAAGCATATTGATATCAATGAAGAAAAAAATAAACTGTTTTCCGGTCATAATTATGTTTTGTATTATTATGTTATGTTTTGCATAATTATGTTTTGTTTTGTATTGTGTTTATTTGTATGTCATAATTTACATAAAAAAATCGAAATTATGAGATAAAGTTTAAATTAGGACATACTAAATCATAATTATGATATCTAAAAATTGTAATTATGACATGTCAACTTTCTATGTCATAATTAGGATTTTTTTTGTTATATAATTGGCATTAAAAGTTGAAATTATGACATACTAAGTCATAATTGTGAGATTAAAGTCATAATTGACATAAATCAACTTTCTATGTCATAATTATTTTTATGTCATCATTTTCACATTTCATGTTATGGTTTACAAAAGCATGTTTGTAAAGGCATATTGCAAAAGCATATGGATATTATAGAAGAGGAAAAGAAATGAGGTAAAGTTGAAATTATGACATACAAATCATAATTATGACGTCACAGTGGTGAGATTAAAAATCAAAATTATGACACTAGTCAACTTTTTATGTCATAATTATGATTTTTGTGTACTGATTTCAGCTTTTCATGTTATGGTTTACAAAAGCATGTTTGAAAACACATATTGCAAAAGCATATGGATATATTATAGAAGAGAAAAAAGAAAAAGCAGAACTTTCCCAATCATCCCATCTGAAGTTCCTCGCGCGCGCCCCCCGCGCGCATCTACCTGCGTCTGGAGAGGCGGGGCGCGCGCCGAGCTCCACCAATAGCGCGCGCACCCTGAGTCTGACTCCGCCCCTTTACAGCACGAAACTTTCTTCATCTGCAGCTGCAGCCGGAGCGACACACACACACACTCACACACACTCGCTGACTGCAGCTTCGCTATGCTCGCGCTCACCCTGTGGATTATCATGTTGTGGAGCGCCGCGCGCGCGGACGCGAGGAAACCCGACGAGTTCTTCAGCGCGAGCGTTTATCGCGCGAGGTGCGCGTCGCGGTGTCTCAGTCTGCACATCACGCGCATTTCTGCAGCTTCCAAGCATTTACAGGTATGATCATCTATACCATTATATCAGACAGAGCTCATCGATACCAGTTTCAATGGGACATTCCCATACAACTCTATTCATGTCACAAACTCGGTTTGGAATGACATTATTTCGACTTAGTTTGGAGTCTCCTAACTTTTCATTTGTTTACACAATCTTGAAATGTGTTTTGCTGAAGAATGTTTTTACATTTTCGACCGATATGTTGCCGATATACAGTAAACGCGACGGAATGTACTCAAGAGAATTTCTTTAGATGAAATTAATCACTTATTTTTAATCATTATTATTAATAATACTTCTTAATTAACACTATTTAAACTGACTTTAAAAACACAAAACGTACAGCTATAGATTGTGAACCTGACTCGCTGATGATGATCATATTGTTCTGTCACTCTTTAGTGACATAGAAATATTACTATTAAAACTATTCTAATGACAGAAAATAAAATGAACACTTATTGGGCATAAAGTTGACTATAAATTCACAAAAATCTGAAAACAGATACTGAGTACATTTTCAGTCATTATAGAATATCGGCCATTTAATCTGCTTTATCGGTCATTATTATTAATAGTCTTATGTTTTTTTATTGCTTTAACAACTAATATTAACATATATAAATATAATATTCAGAGGAGGAAAACCACTAAAAAGAGTGTGAGTAATGAGGAACTAAACCATATTGAGAGTTGTATGACAATTGAGCAACTTTCCATCCCAAATTCATAATCTAGATTTATATTTATATTAGTATTATATATATATATATATTATATTAGTGAAGCACAAAAAAAAATCACAATCTCAATTCAAACACCCATGCGATCTTATTCCTATGACAACTACATACAAATATAGTAGATCATCTTTTTGAAAGGAAGTTGATGCTTCAAATAAAGATTGTATCAATTACAGTGTTACACCAGTAGGTGGCGACACGTGACTGTTCGTTCATTCAAAAGATTCGTTCAGAAACGCTGATTCGTCCAGTAATGAATCGAGTCTTTATGTGCGAGTCATTGAATTATTCACTCAACTCCAAAAAAATAAATAAATTGTATTAGGCCTTATTAAATATTTTTTTTAATAGACTGCAGCAATTGACATTTTAATAGAACCTTTTGTAAATTATATTATATTTTGCTTCGTTGTGCATCTATTTATCCAGAACATATATGTGTGTATTATGTTTTTGATAGCAGATGATATACTTCTGCTCAAAAATATATAAATTGTCACTGAAAATCATTAGTTTTCTCTGTGCATTATAAGTTTAATAGCACAACTGTGGTGACTGTGATATTGCTGATTCGAGGTGTATTTATTATATTTGTTTATATGTGTTTATGGATTGAGTTTTTTGTTTGTATATTATATGTTGTATGTTGTTTATTGGGCCCCCTTCTAAAAGCTTTAAATAGCTTCTTTGGGGTTTCCCCCTTTTTTCACACAATAACCATTCTATATTGTACTTAGTATGTGTCTTCAAAATGATAACGTGAAATAAATAAAGAAGAAAGGTGCAGTGCGCGGGTGATAGTGCACGGTTAGTGTTGCTCTTCTGCAGGGGTGTAAGGTCAAAGGTCATGATCTAGAGCTGGTCAGTTTCCTCCGGTCTCAGCGAATCTTCTCCTGCTCCGCTTCCCTCGCTGTGTCGAACTGAAGCGACTCTTGACACTCGTGCGATCAAGACGAGCTGACATCCGCGCGCTCGAGACGGTTCTGATGTTCTGATGATGTGTCGAGCTGTTCGGCAGAGATGAAGCCGGCTCCAGGGGAACATCTTTCTTAAAGGGACAGTTCACCCTAATGAAAATTACCCCATGATTTACTCGCCCTCAAGCCACTGGATATGACACTCTTCTTTCAGACGAACACGAGTTATATTAATAAATGTCCTGACTCTTCCAAGCTTTATAATGGCAGTGGATGACCGTTACTGTTTCTGTTTGTTTTGAAGTCCAGAAAAGTGCACTTGTATGATGTATAGATGCACTTTTATGATTTATAGATGCACTTTTATGATTTATAGATGCACTTTTATGATTTATAGATGCACTTTTATGATGGATAGATGCACTTTTATGATTTATAGATGCACTTTTATGATGGATAGATGCACTTTTATGATGGATAGATGCACTTTTATGATGGATAGATGCACTTTTATGATGGATAGATGCACTTTTATGATGGACAGATCCACTTTTATGATGGATAGATGCACTTTTATGATTTATAGATGCACTTTTATGATTTATAGATGCACTTTTATGATGGATAGATGCACTTTTATGATGGACAGATGCACTTTTATGATGGATAGATGCACTTTTATGATGGATAGATGCACTTTTATGATGGATAGATGCACTTTTATGATGGACAGATGCACTTTTATGATGGATAGATGCACTTTTCTGATTTATAGATGCACTTTTATGATTTATAGATGCACTTTTATGATGGATAGATGCACTTTTATGATGGATAGATGCACTTTTATAATGGATAGATGCACTTTTATGATGGATAGATGCACTTTTATGATGGACAGATGCACTTTTATGATGGATAGATGCATTTTTATGATGGATAGATGCGCTTTTATGATGTATAGATGCACTTTTATGATGGATAGATGCACTTTTATAATGTATAGATGCACTTTTATGATGGACAGATCCACTTTTATGATGGATAGATGCACATTTATGATGGACAGATGTACTTTTATAATGTATAGATGCACTTTTATGATGTATAGATGCACTTTTATGATGGATAGATGCACTTTTATAATGTATAGATGCACTTTTATGATGGACAGATCCACTTTTATGATGGATAGATGCACATTTATGATGGACAGATGTACTTTTATGATGTATAGATGCACTTTTATGATGGACAGATGTACTTTTATGATGGATAGATGCACTTTTATAATATATAGATGCACTTTTATGATGGATAGATCCACTTTTATAATGTATAGATGCACTTTTATGATGGACAGATGTACTTTTATGATGGATAGATGTACTTTTATGATGGATAGATGCACTTTTATAATGAATAGATGCACTTTTATGATGGATAGATGCACTTTTATAATGTATAGATGCACTTTTATGATGGATAGATGCACTTTTATAATGTATAGATGCACTTTTATGATGGATAGATGCACTTTTATAATGTATAGATGCACTTTTATGATGGATAGATGCACTTTTATAATGTATAGATGCACTTTTATGATGGACAGATCCACTTTTATGATGGATAGATGCACATTTATGATGTATAGATGCACTTTTATGATGGATAGATGCTTTTTTATAATGTATAGATGCACTTTTATGATGGATAGATGCACTTTTATAATGTATAGATGCACTTTTATGACGTATAGATGCACTTTTATGATGGATAGATGCACTTTTTCTAATGTATAGATGCACTTTTATGATGTATAGATGCACTTTTATGGACTTTAAAACAGAAACAGTCATCCACTGCCATTATAAAGCTTGGAAGAGCCAGGGCATTTATTAATATAACTCTGATTGTATTCGTCTGAAAGAAGAGTG
>JARPMJ010004514.1:52500-62500 GCA_033366665.1 Phoxinus dragarum
CCATCCATTCCATATCCCTCCCTCCATCCATCCATCCATCCATTGTTCCATCCATTCCATCCATCCATCCATCCATCCATCCATCCATCCATCCATCCCATATCCCTCCCTCCATCCATTCCATATCCCTCCCTCCATCCATCCATCCATCCATCCATCCATCCCATATCCCTCCCTCCATCCATTCCATATCCCTCCCTCCATCCATTCCATATCCCTCCCTCCCTCCATCCATCCATCCATCCATCCATCCATTGTTCCATCCATCCATCCATCCATCCATCCATCCATCCATCCATCCATCCATCCATCCATCCATCCATCCATCCATCCATCCATCCATCCATCCATCCATCCATCCATCCATCCATCCATCCATCCATCCATCCATCCCTCCATCCATTCCATATCCATCCATCCATAAAACAATACAAAGTCCTGACAATATTTCCTTTTCTAGTCAAAAAATTGCAGTTACGAATTTCTAGGAAGTCTAATTAATTTTAATCCTGAGTCCTTACATTTATGTTTGAATTTTAATTCTGCGTCCCGTTTCCTACATTGATGTAAATTCACTGGATCTCACAGTATATCTCTCAAACGTGCCCATCTTTAAACGCTCTCGGTGTCTGTGTGACAGATTGATTTCGCTGCTTTGTCGCACAATGTTTTGCACGGATAAAAGCGCCAGCTAAACGCATACATGATGTAAACGTACAGTTGATCTTTAAAGACAGTGTGATGCCTCGGTCCGGTGGATGAGTGTGTGTGAAGGATTACAGTGGATCTGGCAGTGTGAGTCCACCAGCGATGCTGTACAAAACTGATTGTAAATCTGTGAGCTTTGAAAAGCAAAGGCTTAAACTGTCCAGGAATATCCTAACAGTTCTGACCTATAATTATCTGTCTGAGGTCAGAGACACACGAGCTGGGTCAACAGCTGGGTCAACATCTCGCCGAGCGTCCGAGGATTAAACCAAAGCCCTGAATGTCTTGTGAATGATGTATGGCGGTGGAGCTGGGATTCATTTAAAGGAGTAGCTCACTTCACAATTAAAATTTCCTGATAATTTACTCACCATCATCCAAGATATTCATGTCTTTCTATCTTCAGCCGAAAATAAATTAAGAAAACATTCTCCATATAGTGTCTTCAATGGTCCAGCAATTGACTTTGTACTGGACGCATACTGGGGGGGGGGGGGGGGGGGGGGGTTCAGTGTAAAGAGGAGTGTGTTCCGGCGCAAACGTTCTCTGGTGATATTCTGCAGTTTCAGAAAACAACTCCGCCACTGACCAGGAGAAAGCGGCGCCGCGCGTTAGTCAGATGCTATTTTAAGAGCCCGTGCTTGGCCATTATGTAGCGTGTGAACAACACACACACTTTGATTCTCTAATATAAACAGACGCAGCAGTTTTCATTTTTGCAAATCATACATTATTACAAGGAAAAATATTAACACACGAGAGAAATCATTGTTGTGTCCGTGAAGATGTGAAGAAATACATAAATCTAGATTATACATTTACCCAAATTATTATACGCCTGTTTAACCGAAGCTAATGTGTGTGTGTTTCTCCATCATCCCCAATGACACTTCTCTGTGTTTTACGGTCCTGACGAGAACGCCGGTCTCCTCGGCTGTGAACCGGCGTGCGCCGGCAAACCCGCCGTTATAATAGCAATCCGCCGTTATAATAGCAATCCGCCGTTATAATAGCAATCCGCCGTTATAATAGCAATCCGCCGTTATAATAGCAATCCGCCGTTATAATAGCAATCCGCCGTTATAATAGCGATCCGCCGTTATAATAGCAATCCGCCGTTATAATAGCGATCCGCCGTTATAATAGCGATCCGCCGTTATAATAGCGATCCGCCGTTATAATAGCGATCCGCCGTTATAATAGCGATCCGCCGTTATAATAGCGATCCGCCGTTATAATAGCAATCCGCCGTTATAATAGCGATACGCCGTTATAATAGCGATCCACCGTTATAATAGCAATCCGCCGTTATAATAGCGATCCGCCGTTATAATAGCGATCCGCCGTTATAATAGCGATCCACCGTTATAATAGCAATCCGCCGTTATAATAGCAATACGCCGTTATAATAGCAATACGCCGTTATAATAGCAATACGCCGTTATAATAGCAATCCGCCGTTATAATAGCAATCCGCCGTTATAATAGCAATCCGCCGTTATAATAGCAATCCGCCGTTATAATAGCGATCCGCCGTTATAATAGCGATCCGCCGTTATAATAGCAATCCACCGTTATAATAGCGATCCGCCGTTATAATAGCGATCCGCCGTTATAATAGCGATCCGCCGTTATAATAGCGATCCGCCGTTATAATAGCGATCCGCCGTTATAATAGCGATCCGCCGTTATAATAGCGATCCGCCGTTATAATAGCGATCCGCCGTTATAATAGCAATACGCCGTTATAATAGCAATCCGCCGTTATAATAGCAATCCGCCGTTATAATAGCAATCCGCCGTTATAATAGCGATCCGCCGTTATAATAGCGATCCGCCGTTATAATAGCAATCCACCGTTATAATAGCAATCCGCCGTTATAATAGCAATCCGCCGTTATAATAGCAATCCGCCGTTATAATAGCAATCCGCCGTTATAATAGCAATCCGCCGTTATAATAGCAATCCGCCGTTATAATAGCGATCCGCCGTTATAATAGCGATCCGCCGTTATAATAGCGATCCGCCGTTATAATAGCGATCCGCCGTTATAATAGCAATCCACCGTTATAATAGCAATCCGCCGTTATAATAGCGATCCGCCGTTATAATAGCGATCCGCCGTTATAATAGCGATCCGCCGTGGAACAAGCGTGCCGGCTCTTAAAGGGAATGTGAGAGGACGCTCTGATTGGTTTATTTCACGTTACGCCCAAACCACAGCTATGAATAATGAAGCGACTTCAGACCAACACATTTTAGATTTGCGGGATCCGCCCACAGAGTTACTTGTGTTTCAGAGCGTTACAATAGGGCCCCTAGTGTTTATAAAGCGAACGTGCAAAGACTAAGACAAACGCCATTTACAAAAAAGATTTTTGACGTTGGAGGAGAAAATGAGATATAAATTTCTGAACCAGAATACACTTGACCTTTCAACCTGATGACGTAATGTGTGTCGCATCACAGCGAGTGCAAGATCAGCATTTCTGGTTGTAAAAGTGTATAAATGTGTATTTCTATATAAAATGGCCGCTGGTTTGTCTAGATGAGACTCTTATTCCTCGGCTGGATCGTGAGAGACTTTGAAGCTGAAACTCACATCTGGACCTTCGACCCGCTGGACCATTGAAGTCACTATATGGAGAACATCTGGAGTGTGTTCCTCACAAACCTGCATTTCTGTTCCACTGAAGAAAGAAAGACGTGAACATCTTGGATGACGTGCGGGAGAGTAAATTATTCACGACACAACACGATCTCGATCGCTTTACTGCTTTTATATTGGACTTATTGACAAGTTGCAATTCGGGTTTAAAGCCTCTAGTTTATGAGGTGAAGTTAATAATGTTTGATTTACAGTCTTCATAAAGGTGATGCAATTAACATATCTGTACTAGATCCAGTCGAGTTGCTAAAACGGTTCAGGCTGCGCTGGTTTAATGACTCTGATTGAAGACACACGTTAACGCTCCATTACAATCTTGATGATCCACATGTTGTGCGTTTGCTTCCAGGATCCACTGTCTCCGTTCCACTCTTTGAAGCGAGTTGACCATTATCCTTGACATCGAGTGCACAACACCCCACGGTACTGGATGGCAAATTAAGGCCTTTAATGATAAGTTGTTTCCCAAGGTTTTCGCAGGGAATTTCCACTGGATTACATTGTTCCAGAATCCTTTGAACTTGACATTGAACTTAAGCAGACTTTCGTTTGCAGAGCCGTAAAGTTCAGATGCTTTTGGAAACGTGAACAAAGGCTTCATTTGGAACTGGAATATTTTTACTTAAGCATCTTTTTTTGGAGTGATGTTGCAAATGAATCTTTGAATCGATTCGCTGAAACGAACAGTTCGAACTGATTCGCTAATGTTTCGTATCTGATGTGATATGCAGTGTTTTTATTACGTCTCTCTTCTCGTTTCAGAGCAACGGATCATTGGTGTGGTGTCAGAATCACAAGCAGTGCTCAAAGGTAAAACTGTGAATCTCATGCAATCTATGGATAATGAAAGAACGAAAAAATGCCATATTTTAGGACCATTTAAGGGGATCTTTTATGCAAAATTCACTTTTACATGGTGTTTGAACATGAGTGTTGGCAGTGTGTGTACACAACCACCCTATAATGATAAAACCCCACACAATCTTCTTTTTTAATCCCCATAAATCATAAGCAGTGTTTAAGAATAAGCCGTTTGCGGATTCTATGCAATGTGACATCATATATGCTTAGGCTCCGCCCACGACTGCTGATGGATTAGCATAGCTCCGCCCCTCAGTGAGCTGTACAGTCCACCATGTTTTATCTCCTTGTTCGAGCATTTAACAGCAGCATTCAAGTATAAGAAATATAATATTTTTAAAGCTACTAAAGTTATTCAGTCAAGAGCAGTGATTTTCTGCTTGCTTTTGTTGTTTGATTCATATTAACAGCATATTGTATATTACACTGCTTTCACTTTAATACACAGATCTAATGTACACATGCGATTTCTTTCCCTGCTGTTTACGTTCACAGACATATCCGACTGTGTTTATGTGAACTTTGTGTGTTTTTGATGTATCATTGATGTTTAAGCGCAATAAGATGTGAAAGAGAACATGTGTGCGCTCAGAAAACCATATATCAGAAGTTTCGACTGCTATGGCTTTAAAATGCATGCAGATAATAAACTTTCATGATAATGAAGAACTGCAATCTCACGTGAGCGTTACCGAGATGATAATCAAAACCAGGTTTTAGTGTTTGAGTATCTGATGTATGAGCTGTACAGGCTCCGCCTCCTTCCAGCTCATTTGCATTTAAAGATACATGCACGAAAACTGCATGTTTTTTCTTCCACTCATAAATTATGGTAAAATAAATGATCTTGAGCTGTACTTCACAGACACAATCTGGGGACACCTGAGACTTATGTTACATCTTGTAATAGGTCCCCTTTAAGTTTTTTTGCAAGAACTTTATGCATACTTTTCACTCTTCATTTTTGTAATGCAATGAAAAGTCATTCTTATCACTGCAATGCAATAAAATAGTGATGTTTAAATTGTCATAAATTGTAAAAGTTTAAAAAGTAAAGTATTTATACATCTTGTTACAGCAATGCAAGAAAAAACAGTTTATTTAAGTCAGTAGATTTTACAAGTTTAAAAAGTAAGATTAAAGAATGTGTAATTATTTGTTGTACTGCCTGTATTTGAGCAGTAAAAACACTGTATTGCAGTGACAAGAATCTATTGAGAATCATTTTAATTTCAAAAGTATATTGTGATTTTGAGGTGAAAAGGATTCCGGTTAAATTCAATGCCTCGCATGTTCTTAATATTTCATGTATTGACTTGAAGTCAGATGCAGTAGTGTGCGTGTTTATATCCAGCGTGTGTATGTGATGCATACTCTACATTTACTATGGTAACAGTGATATTGAGTCTCTGTAGGGAGCTGAAGGTAGACGAGTGCTGTGTGGAATCATCATGCATGACGCTCGTTCACACAACAGTGGGTACAGAGAGAAAGAGAGTGGCCGGATTTTACACTTGCTTTGCTTGCTTGATCCAAATCCCACTCTAAAAAATGCTGGGTTGTTTTAACCCAATTTTGGGTCAAACATGGACAAACCCAAACGTTGGATTAAAAATGCAATTTAAAAATGTAACCCAACGGCTGGGTTTGTCCATATTTGAACCAAACTTGGGTTAAAACAACCCAGCATTTTTTAGAGAGTATGTGTGCATGATGTGTTGCAACTTCATTTAGAGTCGCTCATGCATTTTACATACGGAGCGTATTTTAAATAACAAAAGAATTATGTTTTCACAAATGTTCATTGTTATTTTTGAACTCACTTAAATGTTGGGTTAAAATAACCCAACAAGTAACCCAACTATGGGGTGGTACAGCACCTTGCCAACTGTTGGTTATTTTAACCCAATGCATTGGGTTAAAAGTAATGCAACAGTTAAGTTAACTATTTATTTTGATTCATGACATTATTTTAAGAAATAAAATACGTTTAGTTTAATAAATGTGTCTCAACAAATATATTTTAAAATTACAAACTAAATATTGGGAGTCTAGAACTTAACGTAAATATCTAAATAAAATTTAAATAAAAATAAAATCAATCAATCAATCAAATGATTGTGTACATAAATTAAAAATACACAAGTAACATACGTATTTAACCCAACAGCCGGGTTATTACTAGAAATTACCCAACGATTTTAAAAATTACCCAACATTTTTTTTAAATAACCCAACATAGTGACCCAATATGAGTAACCCTACAATTGGGTTAAAAAAAATTTACCCATCCTTTTTTTTTCTTTTCTTTTTGACTGTGAATGCATGAACTAATGTTTACAAAACAAGACCTTATTGTAAAGTGTTACCAAAGTTTATTGTGGTGAGAGAGAAAGAAAAGCATGACAAGTGAAGGTCGGCCAAGAAGAACACACATTAACAAGGCAAAACACAAATGAGTTCTGCTTGACGAGAGGTAATGAGGATGTCCGAGGGCTTCAAAGAGGAGATACACACGGCGCTTGAAAAGCAAAGCCGCTTTGTTTTTGCGCTAGAATGCAACAAAAGTCCTGCTCTTTTCCTTTCCATGGCGCTGGCCAGTGCTGGGTCTTGGCAGAACCACTGTCCCCAGTCATTCATCAAGAGCTGCTGTGCTAAAGAAGGATTTGGCTGTTTGCGTGTCTGAGCGCTGGGCGTTCCCATTACAACTGGCCTCTTCATCTCCGAGACTCTCGAGGAGATCATGCCATGCTTTGACGGAGTGTGTTTCTGTTGCTAGCTATCTGTCAGGCATACTTCAGAATCATGTTTTTTATACTGGTAATTAGTAATGCATATGTTCTCTGGGTGGGACTGGGTTCAGTCTGGGCTGATGTTAGTCAAACACACATGCGTCAGACGGACGGCTCGGCCTGTTGCATCATGTTTCGCTGTTTCGTGTCTTGAGATGTTGTTGTCGGGTTAATAGTTTGACTTTTATTTTAAAGCGTGTTCTGTGCCATTGTAGTCGATCATTTAGCGGATTTTAACTGCAGGGTTGTGCGCCATTCAAGGATTTTAAAATAAGAATGTCGTTTAAATTGCAATTCAGTTCCTGGATTTAGATTGATGTGGAGAACCGGATGCAGAACTGCTGCAGTTCTGGGGAATTAAACTGCATTTGAAATTCAATTAAATTCATATAACTGTAATTTTTAGCTTGAAAAACAACAGAAACGAAGTTTGAAAGATTTGAAAAAGTTAAAGTCGATAATTTAAGTTTTATGGTCGGACGGATGGATGTATAGAAAGAATGATGGATGGATGGATGGATGGATGGATGGATGGATAAATAGAAAGAACGATGGGTGGATGGATGGATGGATAGAAAGAACGATTGATGGATGGATAGAAAGAATGATGGATGGTTGGTTGGATGGATAGATAGATGGATAGATAGAAAGAATGATGGATGGACAGATGGATGGATGGATGGATGGATGGATGGATGGATGGATGGATGAATGAGTGAATGAATGGACGGATGGATGGATAGAAAGAACGATTGATGGATGGATGGATAGAAAGAACGATTGATGGATGGATAGAAAGAATGATGGATGGATAGAAAGAACAATTGATGGATGGATGGATGGATAGAAAGAACGATTGATGGATGGATAGAAAGAATGATGGATGGATGGATGGACGGATGGATGGATAGAAAGAACGATTGATGGATGGATAGAAAGAATGATAGATGTACGGATGGATGGATGGATGGATGTATGGATGGATGGATAGAAAGAACGATGGATGGATGGATGGATGGATGGATAGAAAGAATGATGGATGGATGGATGGATGGATGGATGGATGGATGGATGGATGGATGGATGGATGGATAAATAGAAAGAACGATGGGTGGATGGATGGATGGATAGAAAGAACGATTGATGGATGGATAGAAAGAATGATGGATGGTTGGTTGGATGGATAGATAGATGGATAGATAGAAAGAATGATGGATGGACAGATGGATGGATGGATGGATGGATGGATGGATGGATGGATGAATGAGTGAATGAATGGACGGATGGATGGATAGAAAGAACGATTGATGGATGGATGGATAGAAAGAACGATTGATGGATGGATAGAAAGAATGATGGATGGATAGAAAGAACAATTGATGGATGGATGGATGGATAGAAAGAACGATTGATGGATGGATAGAAAGAATGATGGATGGATGGATGGACGGATGGATGGATAGAAAGAACGATTGATGGATGGATAGAAAGAATGATAGATGTACGGATGGATGGATGGATGGATGTATGGATGGATGGATAGAAAGAACGATGGATGGATGGATGGATGGATGGATAGAAAGAATGATTGATGGATGGATAGAATGAATGATTGATGGATGCATAGAAAGAACGATTGATGGATGGATAGAACGAACGATGGATGGATGGATAGAAAGAACGATGGATGGATGGATGGATGGACAGATGGATGATAGATAGAGAGATAGATAGATAGATAGATAGACTGATCTGCATAGTTGTTAACTGTGAATGATTTACATAAACCTATTTAGGTTAGGTTGTGAAGGTGGCGTTCCTAAACTGTAAGCGCAGCGTGTGTGTGTGTGTGTGTGTGTGTGTGTGTGTGTGTGTGTGTGAGTGAGTGAGTGAGTGTGTGTGTGAGAGTGTGTGTGTGAGTGTTTCTCGGTTGTTGGCTCAGGATTGTAGAGTTTGTTTGCTCATCTCCTCTTAATGAAGTGATCCGTGTGTAAAGTCCTCACAACACAAAACAAGACCCACACTGGGCCGATCATACAGTGTGTGTGTGTGTGTGTGTGTGTGTGTGTGTGTGTGTGTGTGTGTGTGTGTGTGTGTGTGTGTGTGTGTGTGTGTGTGTGTGTGTGTGTGTGTGTGTGTGTGTGTGTGAATCGCTCTGTTTTCAACCTGTTTAGCCTTTCCACTGAGTCACTGCAGACTCAAACAGAAGCGAGGACAGTGATGTCTCTGAATGCCGGTTCTGTGGCTCGCTGTGGTGTCACAAAGGTGGGTTAATTATGTAAACAAAGAGAAAGTGACCTCTCCGATCCGCCAGCGCGGGCGCTCTTCATCGGACGGGGACGAGTCTTGGCCGAATCCTGCGACGTGTCCGTCTCCTAAAGCGCCCCGTTGTTATGGTAATTAACCCCGTTAGCCTGCGCTGGTGAGTATTAGCGCTTCATTAGCATGCCTTCACCATCACCCTCCATTCACACCCGCGGGCCTTTTGTGCGTCCTTTCTTTATCTTTCGTGTGACCACTTCGGCCTTCACACGCCAAGAAAGTTTGACAACTTCTGGATGCTTGTTCAAGCGAAAGTGGGAGGAAACGAGGAGCTGAAAGCAGTTGAGTCGCTCGGAAAGGTCAGATTCCAAGATCCCACAAAACTTGAAGTGATTTGCTTTGCAAATAAGCGGCAGTGCCAAACTCGCTCCTAAAAACTGACTTCATAAAGAACTAAATATTATTTGACTGGGGAACGATTACTCTATACATAATATATGTGTGTGTGTTGTGTATAATTATTTTGTATATATAAATACACACACATGCATGTATATATTTAAGAAAAATGTGTTATTTATATATACAATATTTATATTTAATCTAAATTATGTATAAATATATATATACAGTATATGCATGCAAGCATTTCTTAAATATATACATGCATGTGTGTGTATATATTTATATATATTAAATGATTGTATT
>JARPMJ010004514.1:67500-70000 GCA_033366665.1 Phoxinus dragarum
GTAAAGACGTGTTTATGCGCGTCTAGAGGTCCTGCGGCGCGGTGTTTAGCGCGGCGCGGT
Organism: Phoxinus dragarum; assembly: GCA_033366665.1. NCBI lineage: Eukaryota > Metazoa > Chordata > Actinopteri > Cypriniformes > Leuciscidae > Phoxinus > Phoxinus dragarum. Next base: position 67,561 of record JARPMJ010004514.1, read on the forward strand.
CGACGCGAGCCTCATTCTACTCCGGTTTGCGCGAATGAGGCGATTTGCTATCACAGATAATGTCTTTTCTATCATTTCACTGTAGTTCAGCATCGCGATGTAAAGTTAACGTTATTGCATGATCACAGTTCATATGTGTGGGGAAAGATAAGCTATTAGAGTAAAAATATTGCGTTAGGCTACTTCAGTTAATAAGAAAAAAGATTTTACAATTCCTGCAAATGCAGTGATGAAGTTCATGTTCTCATGATTTATTTTTATGAATAACAATGTTTCAAAACATCCCCCCCTCGACGAAGTGCTATTAGAAGACATCCTGTCAAAGCTTTTTGGTACATATCGCCTGCCGTAGATGCAACGCGCATTTGAAAAAGCGAGGCGCTGGAGAGCAAAATTAGTTTGGATGCAAAATACGAATTCACCACTAGATGGGAGTAATTCCTACTTAGTGTCCCTTTAAAAATTAAGGTGAAAATAAAATCAGACTTTTACTTCAGACGCGACATCAATCAAAACCCACAGCCAATCAGAACAGCGTGTGGGCGGAGTCTCGCGGCGAGTGCATGGCAAGAAAACGCAAGAAATGGATAAGTAGGCAAAGATATTCAAATTTATAATATTACACCGTTTAAACATTAAAACACAGTCTACTGAGTTACTAAAGCAATCTTTGTTAAAGATTACACTTGTTTGTTCACAGTTTGAACGTTCGTGTTTCCATGTGTTTAATTTCAAGATCTGTGGTGAATTATCCAGTGTTGCTTTTACAGCTCAAAGCTGGAGCACTAAATTATATTCACAGTCACATGACATGCTTTTAACATTAAATAAAGCACATAACCAGCGCCTGAGGTTATCATTGCCACACCTTGTGTTTGTTGTTCCAGCGCGACGTCACAGAAAAATAGAAACCGTTTCTAAATCGTCGCGAGTGCATTGCTCTCGCGGTACTTTGCAATAAAGCGATCGGTCTGTGCAGCGCCGGTTTAAGGCGAACAAGCCTAAAAACTCTGATTAACTTGGAAAATACGTTTTTTATCGCGTGTAGTTTGGACACGGTGTTAGGGTCGTTGACATATACGGTGGAAAAATATGTTTTGAAGTTACTGGAGTGTGTTTTGTAATCTTTTTGTGAAATTTGCAATATTTTTGCTGCTTTAAATGCTTGAGCGCTTCAAAGCAGGATGGATTCTGATTGGCTGTTAATGTTTTTTTATCATTCATCAGCTGGACAAAAAATATTCTGATTCTGTTGATATTATTTCTGTCATTACTGTAGCTGTGATGATGTGGACTGATATCTATCTAATAGTTTATTATTAAAACCTTACGGTTATCACTATTGATGTGAACGTGAATGGGCCTTTATTGTCAATTAGGGATGCGGTGTATCGGCCAGCATATCGGTATGGACGGTATATGTTAATTTTGTAATGTTGTCATTATCAACCCAATAAAAATATTTTTTATTATATATATATTTTTGTTTTAACATACAGTAAATAAAATATTCTCGCAAATTGGTCGTTCAACACGTTGGTTAATGACGTCACGCACATATGGAGTAATAACTTCTTTTAATTAAACCGGTTTGAGATCGAATTAACACTAGATGTTTTGCTATAAATTAGACATTACAATTTTTCTCAGTTATTTTGTGCTTTATTTCCAGATTCGATCATAGACTCGTTCTTACACTAGAGCTCGTTCACACACGCGCACTCTTCAGAAACTACACTTTACATCTCTCGACAAACTAAAAGACGTAAATGACATTATGTATGTATTGTAAATGAAAAATATAGATTGCACTGAATGTCAGATTGCTTATTCTGCTCAAGATCAGGATTTATTGATTCCACACGTCATGAAAACATGAAACTCTTCTTCTGACCACAGCTCGAGATCTGTCGCTCACACACACAACTCTGCGATGCTGATCGCGAATGTTCGTTGGAAGGATAGTTTCTGGAAACAGACTCGCTGAACTGATGATGACGACAGAACTCGCGACTAGAGTTGGCTAACGATGCTTTCGGGAAACTCAGTTTACAAATCATGACGGGACGGGTGAGTTCTGAGGCCCTGTTTACACGAGAACGCTCGCGGGTGAAAACGTAAAAATATTTTATCAGATTTGCCTTTCGTTTACACGGCGACGGCGTTTTTTGGGGCTTAAAAACGCACAAAAGTGAAACCACCCTCCAGAGTGGAGATCTTAGAAACGCTCCACCGCCGCGTTCCCGTCTAAAGGGTAAAAACGGTAAAAACGCAAAAGTCTGCTAGACAGTGAAGGCGTCGCGTATGCGTTTACGTCACAGGCATGCGCCAGTACAGGAAAATAACTAAACATTATCAAACTAAAATATAGCATTAATTTCATTGTCAAAAAAACAAAAACAATTCTGAGCGACACGTGAAGAGCAGCGAGGGTTAAAGC